>JAIWYR010000012.1:0-295376 GCA_022818075.1 Armillaria altimontana
AACAAGCTCCAAGTTCCTCAATCGCTTGGACAAATGGCCAGACAAGTTGGAGTCCATGCATCTAAACTTATGGATGTCAGATGAGACGAACCTTGTTCCTCTCCCTCCTTTGACACCCAACGCGACCCCTACGGACAAGATTATTCATGGTGACATCTGTATACTTGCCGCACACTGGAAGCATGACTCCATGAAGCAGTGGGTGAAGTCGCTCTCTGTTCTAGAAGGTGTTGCGTTCCACATCTGTTTGCTAACCCATGTGAGCATGCAACAACTGCAAAGCAGTCTAATATAGTCTTACCTTCACCAACAGCATGGCGGCATTGAAAAGTTGGCATTGTGGAAAAGGTAAAGCCACATTTTTTGAGCTTGTATGATAACTCAAAAAATATGGTTTCGTTGCTATCAGCTTCATCCACGCCAATTATGATCACCTGGATATTCCAAGAATCGTCCAAGATGATGACACAATGAAAAGGTTTATACGACAGCTTGCCAAATGGAAACAAGCCTTTGCCACTGCCGTTGCGATTTCCCCGTTGATTTTAATCACAGGAGAAGGTCTAGGACAGACCCTGAGTGCAATGGCTGCACTACAGGTACTACCCCTCATTCTTCATTAAATTCCTTGAAATTCATTCTGTCTGCTAGGTCGGGGGTCGTATATACTCTCATGGAAAACCAGCTCTCATTCAAGAAATTGAACTTATGCTGTGGCATTGTATTATCGGCATAGCTTGGTGCCGTTGGACCAGCGAACAAGGATTGGAAACCTTTCTGGACAAAGTGCGGCCTTTGGTAACTGCATATGAGGAGGACAAACAGGAGGAAGAAAATTGGTTTACTAACACAGTGAACCGTGTTCAATGCAAAGGTATTGTAGGATTTCAGGTCAGACTGGTGCAGGAGAATAAAGATTGGTTGGCGAAGTGCAAAGACATTACAGGATACCCCGATATTTCTCTGCCGCCTTATCAATGGCTTCGGGCTGTATCAGTGTTTACAGATCACCCGATGTTTCCCTCACCAAAGAGACACTACTACGAGTGCACTGATTTGGACAACAAGGACCTCCTCCCCTTTCCAGTTGCTGACGCAGCTACCATCTGCCCCCTGTTAACATACTGTGTCGAATTTTGGGGTTACTGCCATTACCAGCAAACGTGGCCCAACCTTCCTGTCAAACCTGTCATGATTCGCACCATCCGTATGCAGGACCTTGTAGTCGGTGGAGCTTTGGCTGTCTTAGTCTCTGATGACCAGAAGGGGGAAAGTATGTTTGATCTCACAGAGGAAGAGAGACAACAGCACGAGGCGAAGGCTGTTGAGGAGTTAAATTCTCAGTGGCGACGAATGCTACTTGAAGCTACTTCGCTGAGCTGGAATTCAGCTAAGCCATTATCTGCAACCAGTAGCAAGCATGCGCGCCCCGTCTCCTTTGTAGAGGAAATGTCTATCACTTCCAAAAGGCCCAAGCTGGAACGTGATTCAACATGTTCTTCGCGTCCGATAGTTTTGCCTCTTGTGTATTCCACCGCTGCCAAAAAATTGGTTCGATGTGAAATCTTCCCAATGCTTTCAAACATATGTTGTTTTTTGGTGAGCCCTTACAGCAATAAAACTTTTTTTAGGAGGAAGATGATAGGGCAACCATTGAAGGCTGGAACAAGTGTATTGTTGTGAACGAAGATGACACACCAAGATGGTACAACCCCAATAGAGTGAGGGACTCAATGATATGTGTTCTGGACTGGGACGCGGTCAGGAAGGGATCCAGGCCATCTGTGCTGTTACGAGATTTTGAACTTCTTATGCATGACGCTCCTCTTCAGATACCATGGAGCTGGAGTCTGAGTTCCTTGACCGGAGTTGGGGACCTTGATGCTCCCCGGGAGGTTCAAGGTGTGTCTTCCTCATTGTCGTTGTTCTATGTACCCATTCTGTTCCTTAGACCATCAGAAACGAATGGATTCAGAAAAAAGGGATGATATCAACATTGCAATGTCATTCAGAGAGCTCTTCCGCGAAGGTCAGGCAGAGAATGGAAGATCCCTGAATGCTCTCAACCTTCCCCGAGCAGGGCAAGGCATTGAGACCATTCCTTACTTGTCGTGAGTATCCTTTACCATTTGCCACCGACAATTCTAAGGTTTGTACAGGACTTTTGCAGTGCATAGGACTGCGTTCGATCAGACTGAAGACCTACCAAGGGACCTTTTCCCTCAGGAGTTCCCCAAATGGGCAACGACATGGAGTTTAGTGTCTACCTGTGGCGCTATCACCTACATACATTCCGATTCTCAAGGTGTGGGTACCACTGTCAGAGTCCTTACCGGTTGGAAGTTGTGGTACATCTTCCGAAGGATATACACCAAGCCCAATGACAGTAGGACTGATGAATATCTACAAGAATGGGAGCCAGGTTTCATTTCTGATCCCAAAGACTGGGACACAGAAGTTGTGCTGTTAGAACCGGGAACAATTTTGTGAGTTCTGTTCCCATCCGAACAATTGACGGTCTTTTTTTTAACTTTCACAGCTTTATGCGCCCGGACACCCACCATGCGGTCATCACTATTGAAAACTCAATTGTTGCGGGAGAGCACTTCTATGCATGTGCTACTCTATCCTGATCTGTGGCTGGCTACGTCCACACCGCCATGTTGGATTTCTCGATCACAAACATACTCCATTTGGAGCTTCATCCACTGCTCTTGAGGATGATGTGCTACTTCTCACAGAACATATGTTCAAAGAACAGTAAGGTCACCCTATGTTTCACAATATAAGATTTCAAATTGGATGTACAGCTCTTGCTTCTGACATTCCTAATATCTATCGCCGCGAAGGATTTCTGGACCTCGTTACTCTAGGCAACCTGTGCCTGTTTGCCAGTGCGCTGAATGTCGATCCCAAGGAAGGGAAACATGCAGTCATGGTGGCCGTAACTGCATACAAGGCCCTGTTGCGATGGGCTAGTCGGAATTTATCCCTCGTCATGTGGCGCGAAGCGGAGGGCACATCGGAAAGTGATGAAGAAGAGGAAGGCACGCTGGAAAGTGATGAACCAGACATTCTCCTCTGCATAGATCCAGCAGATTTTTCCCAGAACTCTGTGGCCCACTTTGTGAGATCCCTAATTCTGTATGCCTTAAAAGTGAAGGATGAACGCCCAGGTGAGTGGCCGTTAGACGCTAAGGTTCTGATCAAGAGGGTCGGGGAGGCCATGAAAAGTTTCATGAATACCGATGTCATGAAAGAGTTCATCGAGGCATATAAGAAGGAGAGAAAGCAATGGATGCATTTTAAACCACGATTTGTGGTCACACGGTCTGGAAATATCAGTGGTATGTCGTTTCTCTCAACTCCCTTTTCCTAAATGATATTTTTTTGTTAGACATTGGCGAATTGCGAAAGATGTGGAACTTGATTGAATTTACAGACTTCGACTCGGAACGCGAGGAAGAAGATGATGATGATGACCAGGACGGTAAGTCCAGTCAACACGACCGTTCAACTTTGATTCAAAATTCGACCTCCCTGGAAAGTGGCGGTGATGCAGATGGCGAAGAATACTGTCCACCTAAGCCAAGAAAGGGTCGGGTTTCCCGAATTCCTGCATCATTGGAAGAGTCAACTACAAATGTGTCCAATACCGATGTGATGAATACCGATGTCAACTTGGGTGGGGGAGAGGCCTCGTTTTCCCTAGTTCCTGCATCTGGTATCTTGGAAGCATTAACCGTCAATGTGTCCGATAATGCTGTGATGGATGTTGACGAGGCAGAGGCCCTGCTTTCTGCAAGTCCTGCGATCAGTACATCGCAACAGTCCGCTTTAAAGGTGAACAATCCCGATGCAATGGATTGCGACGACAAAATGGGTGTGGGAACTGCCAAGGTTGAAGGTGAGTTTACCTGCTTTACACCACAGTCTCTTATAACAACACGTAAAAGGTACAGGTCCGACTTACGAGAAACTATACTCATCTGACCCATGGACTATTGAAGATTGGCGCACTGTTTGGTGAGAGTATTTTGTCATGGGTAAGAAACAGGTTTCTCCCTTAACATTCCGCCACTGAGTGCTATGTCATCATAGATAAATGTGAGAGAGGCTTGGATGGCCAGGTACCCGATAGTATCGCCAATATTGGTATAAGTGCTCACTGTTTTCAGTGTCTCATCTTGGATACATGCGATAAACAACTATGCGGAGAGCATATACTCACAGCAGAAGATCTTCAACCCCTCCTGACCTCCTATACACAGCCATTCAGCATGAATCTGATAAAGACCATCTTCAATCTAATGATAATTGCTAGAGGCCAGTCAAGATGGTTCTGCGTCGATATTTCTTCAGAATTGCTCCCTGTCGATGTAATGAAGACTTTTCTGGGTGTTGTGCCACACCACATAGGAAATGATTATTGGGTCATCTTGATGATGAATATCCGTGATAAGCGCATCTACCTCCTCGACGGTGTGAAACATGATGGGTGGCGAAAGCAACATGGAGATATCATGAAGGTATTTTCCATCTTTCACTGTTACCTGTTATATGACTAATAAATGTTAGTCATATGGGGCGATGTTTGATAAGTCAGCTGATCCTAAAAAGAAGTGGGAGTATAGGTCTTTTGATCCTGTATGTCAAAGATGAAGTGTGCTTTCATTGTACTGACCATTACAAGGTTCCCAAATACAGCAGCGTCGATTCCAGCGTGTTCTGTGCATTGTTTGCATGGTTGTTAATCACTCAAACGATACTTCCTGCCACTGATGCACCCTTCTGGAAATCAAACATCGCTGGAGCGGCATTCAGGCTGGAGCTGATTCACTTTCTAAAGCACATCGATACCATGCCTTAGAACTATATTTTTGTTTTCAAATCGAGACATATCCAAATAGTATCACATGCAAAATCCATACCATTGCTGAAGCCGTCAGTGTCATCGAGGCATTGTATTTTCCTGTAGGCATGGTGATGACTAATGTTTTGTCGATAAATCAGGTGCTACAAGGTCAGAATGGGTAATGACTCTGTGGTTCAATTATCCACATCCCAGGGAGACGTGGACTCAATCTGATCTCACCACTGGGTGAAGGCCTCCCCGAACAATGATCAAAGCGTGCTGGGAGGCCAATTGAGAATCAAGGTGTAGGGCTCAGGGCGAAGGTTGGAGCTTTAGGACATCTTGACTGGGACCTTACTTGTGTGGTAGATGATGGAAATAAGGAACAATCCTTCAGCAAGTTATTTCAAAGTCATATTGTTACAAAGCTCCCATATCAGGACGGTGTTTTCCTTCGCAGCCGTACTTGGAGAGAAGGTTTGGAAGATACAAGAAGCTAGGTAAGAACAGGATGTAGTAGTCGAACATCAGCAATAATATAGGTCCAAAGCCTTAAGAGCCCAAGCAGATGTAACATCTGGGTAAAGCTCTGAAGGCACATGAGACCTGTCGAGCTTGACAGGTAAATTCGGATTTATTGCCAATGTATTTAAACTCCGATATCATTATTTTCTTTTCAGGATTGGTGATCGAATTATCTGCTTAACACGTATTGTAGAGAAAGCACCCATTTCATAGCATCTGTATTGAACTGGAAGCATTTGTGATGTCTTAAGTCACCTGAAAGGGAAAATATTTAGTCCATGTCCACTCCCCGAACATCAGTGCTTAAAGGGATCTGTTTTCTTGAGGATGCTGCTGTACTCAAGACCTACAAAGGAACATCAGGGGACAGGGAAACAGAGGTTAGACTGTCACAAACGGTGGAAGAATCCTCAAACCATTCAGCCTTGAATTGAGGTACACACAGCACTTGAACAACGTGGATTGCAGAACAGAAAGCAGAGGCTTATTCTGCATAGACAGTATGGATCCACATGTAGTTCCTCAAGCTAATTGTTAGAGTACTTCATTACCAGGCTTCCATCTGTGCCATGTGTTGGAGATCTGAGACAGGTCAGATTCAGGGTCAAGGCATATTGTCATGTCTTTACAACTATACTGAGACTACATCTTCCAAACTGGTAAAATCATCAAAAAGGTGAGAAGCAATGTCTTCATCCCGAGTGACAACAACCTCACGCATTCCATCACCCGCACCAAGAACAGCTTCATCACTTGGCAATAAAATCAATCGCAGACTTCAAATACAGCAGAGGAGAGAACTTACAAGGTGTTATACAATCCTGGAACATGCCCCTTCACCACGACCCAATAAAACTTGGCTGTGATGTGTTGCTGAGATCTTACCCACTCAGGACCATACCAGCTTTGATTGGAACGACGATCTGCAGGATACCCGATCTCCTGGTTCGACCAAGTTTCATCCCAGGTCACCAGGGCATCCCTGAGGGAGGGGAATTTGCGATATGACTGGTGTGGGAAGCCGGAATACGACCCCTCAGTAAGATTCCTTGCAAACAGTTAAGCAGCAAGCTAGAATACGTTTCTTTGCCATACCAAGAGTTGAACACCCCCATTATACGTCCATTCATGACCACATAGAAGCCATCACCATGACCTGTGGACCTCATAGTCACTCGTGGTTGACAAGCCTGTTCCCTTGACACAGGCATGTTGGGTCCTGTAGGTAGGGAAGCAGCATGCGTCGGATTGTCGTGAGAGATGGGTTTGGATCCAACTGGCCTGCCTTTTCTTCCA
This sequence comes from Armillaria altimontana, assembly GCA_022818075.1. Classification (NCBI taxonomy): domain Eukaryota; kingdom Fungi; phylum Basidiomycota; class Agaricomycetes; order Agaricales; family Physalacriaceae; genus Armillaria; species Armillaria altimontana. The sequence continues at coordinate 6,677 of JAIWYR010000012.1, forward strand.
GGATTCTGGGAAGCCTTAGGAGACGTGGGAGGTTCTTCATCATCACTGTCGATGATGATGAGCCTCAGGGACAATGAGTCCCCAAGAGAGTCAGTACTCAGAGAGCTCTCAGTGCTGAGTTCCGCTTTTCAAAAAAAGGTAGGAATACACATAAAATAAAATAAAATAAACATACAGGTTGCATACGTTGAATATGGTGAATCTGGCATTAGAAAAAGCTGAATGATGCTCAACAGATGGAGACACAGGACTCACCAGCGACATTAGCAGGCATGGTGGGGATGATCCCATGGAGAACGAATTTAGATGGAATCACTGGATTAACTGCCCTATGGCTGCCTTTCAACGAAATAATCACCGAAGGAAGAAGCTCAACATACCAAGCAGACCAAGGTCGTGGCGATCTTTCAGCAGCAATAACGGACTAAGGTGTTAAGCAGCTGTGTCAAAGGACAAGGCCTTCGCTTAGTGTGTGCTTTCCCCATACCCAAGCGAACCTGTCTGTCATTATTGGCAGAAATAGAAGGCTTCAATTGGTGCATGTGTTGTTGGTAACCAGCACAGTAATCTAGGTTGCTGCTATGACAGCTGTTATGGAGGCCAAGCGCATGTGTGGCATCTTCTTTTTCTCATATGTCGACACTGTTGTCCTGGACAGTCTGGAAATACGTGATTTTAGTCTTTCAGATGCTTTCTGTAAGGGGAACTGTTCACCAGTGCTGCAAGCACACCAGACATTCTTGGTCTACAAGGTACAGATCAATCCAGAATAGGAGATAGCCAAAGTTACTTCTCGAGGGGCCTTGGGAGAGGCATCTTGATTACTCGGACCGTGAATATGTATAATAACATTGAATTATTATTTCATTGTCTATGACTTTTCTTTAGGTATTTTTTGGAGCACCCGGTGGCCCCAAGAATTTCAGTTCGCGCCAATGCTCCCATTACAAGTAGCATAAGGCCCCGAAGGAGGAAGCAACGTGTACCTCCGATGACAACAGGTCGGAGGACAACCCCCACCTCGATGCGAACAACAATGACGATGAATGCTCGCCATGGCGCAAAAGGAAGCCGGAATCACCCCACCAACCCATCACGTCACACTGAGACCGGTGCCATTCACCGACACATGTGGAGGGTCATTGCTGTCCAAAGTTTCAATACATCAAAGGACCTGATATTAGTGATTTTGCTACCACGTGACATAACTACAACTGTTATGGCAAATTGGACAATGGCGATAATGTTGAGGAACTATGTTATTGTGATTGCAGGGGCTGCATATGAAGATGACACCGGGAAGCACAGCAGGGCATGAGGAAGTGGGATCAAAATGGGAACACGCCACGAATGCACTCAGAATCATGGCAGTACGAAAAGTTACCCACCCATTACACTTATACTTACCTTCAAAAAGTTGTGTAATTGTTGTCAACAATTCTGTGTCCCCATTGTATGACTCTGTGATCATGTATTTACAAAGAGAACAGCGCAATGAAAAGGTCAAGAACATACACAGCACAATCATTCATGGACTTTGAGATTTGTATTATGTTGTAACTCTGTAAATACATACGAAGTTTACTCTCTCTCTTTACTCTGTACTTGTGCTGCCATCTTTCACGTGTCCTCATCCAAGAATGCCTTGACAAAAGCTCATACAAGCCTGCTCACATACAGAGTTTACTCTCTCTCTTTACTCTGTACTTGTGCTCCCATCTTTCACCTGTCCTCATCCAAGAATGCCTCGACAAAGCTCATACAAGCCTGCCCAATATTTATGAAGGCCTTCTGGGATTGATTCATATCGGAACCAGCTCGCCTAGCATCATCACTGTAGGATGGTAATTCATCAGCTTCTTGTTATTTTAAATGCAACTCACATTCCAGGGAAGACGCCAGGGTGAAGACCACTAGTCACCACCCAATAAAATGTTTGTTCCTTATGAGGACTCATTTAACTTGCAGGAATGACTTCAAACTGTGAAGGTCTCACCGTGTCATGGACTGTTTGTTCTACAGTGGAATCATAAAGGGAAGAAGAAGGGGAATGCAGGAGGGGTTGGTGTGGGCCAACACGTTGTTCAAGCCACGCGTCTTTCCAGCCTTTCTCTGCATCAGGGCGTGATAAAGCTCGATAAAACGATGCACCGGCAAACGTGAGTACTGCTGTGGAAGTTGCATACCTGCCAAAATTGTCAGCTGGTTGCAAGAGCTTAAAAGCACATGTACCATCCCCGATGCACTCCACAAGTGCTACCGTTGAGCACAACGTAATATTGACCGCCCAAGCCTGAATCCCCAGGTAACAAACCCCTCTTGATATCATTTTTCGCCTTGAGGTAAGGATCGTCCTCCTTGAACCCTGTGGGAATGACAGGTGGGGGACCCCCAAGACCATGGACACTGTCGAGCTCCTCCGACGTGAAGAATGGCTCAGAAAAATATTTGTCGTCCTCATAGCTTGGTATGACAGTGAGGCCCATAGATGCTCCCGAAAAATCAGATGTGATGATGGGCAGGTCAGACTCGTCTTGACAATGTTCTCAGCCTTCTGTAGGAATATTGGGATCGGTATGCACCAGAATGTATGGCTTGACCTCCTGGAGTGTCAACCATGTCTCCGGGTTGAAGTGAATGAAGGTCTATCTCTGTCATGATGAAGTTTCAGGGAGGGAGCACGACCCGTGGAGTGCTATATATACCGATTTCTGTATCTCTGGGCACGGGGACTTCTAGTCTTGTACCCAGATCCTTGCTTTTCCTCTTTCTTCCGCTTTCAGGTGAACACCGCGTATGGGGATGGAGGGGATGTATGTCCACACCACAAGTCTAGACCCCTCGGTTACGATCTCAGAAATTTGCTATTTGTCTCCTATAGACACCGAAAGCTGCCGAGCTCGACAGCTTTTAACAGTGGCTGTGCAGTATAATCGGACATAATGACGTGGATCCAAGGAATCCTCTTGTCTAGTTTTCCATGCACATTGATAAAGTAGTTTGATGCTATTTATATGACCGGTATCAAATCAACTTTGTCAGAGATAAGCATTGTTGTGCGGGTTGCGTGACAGTTGCCAAAGTCACAACTGTTGCAAAGTCGTCACTGTCACGGTCAGTAAATGACCATGACTTTCCCCACGCCGCCGCAACCTGCCCATGGACTGGAAGGTCAGCAAAACCATGACAAAGCAGTCAGCATCAAGTTAGTCGAAAACGACATCATATGTGGCTTCACAGCCACAGAGTCACAGTCGAGGTCATTTGTGTGACCGGCAACTGTCACCCCGAAGTTTCGGAACCTGCAACCGTAACTTTGGCCCAAGGTCAGGTGCACAACACTGGAGATAAGACACTTAGCCGGTACATTAAATATTCTGGATTTACAGTTACATATAGTGTTGTCAGATGGCATACAATTACTGGCAGTGATGTCTATGGATCTGCTTGTGGATATGTCTTCCTGCTAAGTAGAGTCTGATTTGGCTTTGGGGTGTCTTGAACGCTGGGAGTACCGTTCAAATCAATACCTTTGGAGGGAAAAATTGATCCCATGGGTTGACCCTCCCGCCTAAGTCTCCCTTTCGGCTCTGTGAGTTCCTTGAACCACTTCCCCTCCATGGGCTATTTTCCCCCTGTGCCAAAGCCACTGTCCGGACGACTGACTTGATCCTGAATACCTCCACCGGCGGATTCTTCACAGTGGCGCAGCACTCGGGACAGGAATAAACGGGCCCGCTGGCAGCTGAACGTATCTTAACCGATAATGCAAGAAGCTCTTGATGTTGCATATGGTCGTTAATTACCATGTCTTGAATTCCCTCAGGCAGGAAGATGCGTTCCTCCCAGTGAAAACGTGGATGTACTTGACAGAAGTTTCTTTGAGTGATTTTAAACAAATCCTGAATGCATGATTGGCAGAAAACGTGTCCACAGTCTGGAAACCTGATATCCTTCATAAGTGCATGTCTCTCATTAGCTACCATGGAGAGCACGTACATGAAGGGGGACCACATGTACGTTGTGCAGATACTGCATGTCATGTCCTCGTTTAGTTTGGATGGGTCCTTAATGAACCAGTAAGATTATAATCATGTGAAAACAGCTAGTACCCACCATTTGACGATGGCTCCTGTCTTTACGAAGTTCTTTTAATTCTTCTTCGTAGCGTTGGACATGCTTTTCTGCTTGGTCCTGAGCATTCCTGGCTGCCGCTGTCTCCTATACCTGTATGAGCTAAAAAGTCTTTGCCTGATCTGCAGAAATACGCAACCTGCTTCAGTTTCTTCACCAGATTTTCTAATCCCACTGTTGTCTTTGATTTTTTTCTCACTGGTGCCTCATCTTCATCTGGAGAGATTTCGATAATTTCTTCACCTGCATCACACTCATTGATCCTTCGTTTGTTACTACATTGTGACTGCATAGTTGTGTCATCTACAATCGCGACAATATCCGACCAATGCGTGTTTCGGTCCCTTGAAGATGGCCTCCTAGTGGCCATGTTTTGTCCTGAGTACAATATACGGGATCGAGAGTATGGATACGAACAATACAATACAAGGGAGAAAAGTTTAGAGTAGGGGCGGGAGTTAACTGTTGTCGATATTTCAATCTCCGACCGAATAACAATTCACGTGATGACTCTATGTCATCATGTGGCTTATGAACGCACTTTATTTATTACACCTTCATTTGATTCCTTCTTCTGCTCCTCATGGATGTCCACTAGCGATATACAGACCAGGGGCAACATATCTTTCTGAAGGCCTCCCTTGCTCCCTGAAACTCATACATCCTCGCCTTCTGTATTACAGGCATGACTATAAGCTAGAAGGCATAGGCAAGGCATTGGATGTGCTTCATGTCCTGTCTGTAGTCAAGATGGGAGGAGAGGAGATCAGTTATGAGCCTTCCAGTATCCTGGTGTGAAGGATATGTAGGAGAGTATGTCGCATGATAACAAATGATATTTAAATCCTATGTCATAAAATGCTCCATTTAGAATATGAATGCAAAAGAATGTTCTTAATCCAACATAAATGTCCATATAATGATCCTCAATGTACTTAATGCTATTAACATAAATGTATGAAACACTTGTAGTCATGGTGAAGTGTTCGGGGTACCCAGGCACAGATACATTTGAAATGAGCATGCCAGTCTACCCTTCCATACTTCTCAGTGTCTTCTGCTTCTCCAACAATGCAGACGTCTTTCACCACTATGACCAGTCTCGAGCCCTAGTCTTAATTTTTAGCCTTTTTCCGCCCAACACAGCAAGGAAAAGGTGTTTAATTAACACTCAATGTAGCAAGAACCAGCTATTTCCAAAACTCATTGCCTTCTAGATGCCGGGTCATTAGCTGGATACCCAGCTCATTTCCTATATTGCTGGATTGCCAGATTGGCTTGTGAGCACTGGGCACAGGTATTGGATTGGGCACCAGATATCCCACCCTCCTGCTCATTGTTTGGGCCCAAAAAAAAAAACTACAGGCCCAAAAAATATTATTGCACATGCTGGCACTGCCTCCTGACTCATGCGTAGCCCATTTTGGTTGGATGCGACCACACTCCCTTAGATGAAGCAAACTGTGGGAAAATATCATTCCAATCTGGCAGTCAGGGTAACTTTTGAAAGCTACTCAGAAATTGGGATATTCATGACAATAAATGCTATAATGATCCTTTAGAAATGCAAATACATTACCTTTCCATATATAAATATCACTGGCTATGCAATTCACCAGCAAGAAAGTAATAAAATGCTATTTCAACGATCTTTGGAGTTTGCCAAAGCAGGCTCAAATTGCTGCTGTTCACATTATTTGGGCAATTTTTCCATTTTCAATGCATTTGTGGGCCGTAGAAATTTAATCGAGTATTTATTGTATCTATGTTGACTTAAACTAGTAGGTATCAGGGCAGAATTGACACCCGATAACTTAATACATAGCAATTTCGTTCTCAAACATAGTAAAACCTATGGCTTCAACGGTAAATGCCACTATACACCACAAAATTAACGTCAAGTATCCCAAAAATTATGTCTGACAATTACATACAGTAGCTTAAGCCCAAATATAATACTGCCCTGAAGAAAAGATGCTGTCACCATACCCAATACTGCAACGGGTTGAGAAACATTCACATTGTTTTGACTTTCACTTAAGGATTGAACTCGGATTCAAGACATGTATCGGTGGATCGGGGTGGATTGGAGGCCTGGATGCGATAGTACAACTTGTATTCTAGGATATCCCACCACCTTGATATTGTTTAGGGCCATGGTAAGAGGTGTAGTAGTGATATATTGTTCAGAAAGACCCAAAATGCAGGGTAATGAGAATAAAATGGAAAATATCATAAGATACGAGTATTCTCATACTCTGAAAACTACATATGAATATTAAGAATATATGTATCGAGGTATCCCAATGATTTCCAGGACTTTGGAGAGCATATATCGAGCAGCAGAAGCATTCTGAGGGTGCATTCCACTCGCTTGATCACCTTGGACCATACATCTGTACAGTGATCGAGTGGCTATGCAGCACCTTTTTTCGTCTCTTTCCACCACTCTCTCCTCATTTTATATGCTCTCGCTCGTCTGTATTGCACATATTCATAAACTGGAGATATGTTTTAATTTGATATGATACTAATACATCAATTTTAGATGTTTTTGGCACATCCGGCAGCCCCAAGAGCCCAGGATTCTCAATATATCATCTGGCAACCATGCACAAGCCCTCTTACAATGCAGCACTGAGTATGACACTAATACAATGCTGCCGCAGCGAAGGAGAGCCCTAGTCTTAACTCTTAGCCTTTTTCTTCCCAACACAGCAAGGATAACATAATTTATTTTCTCTTGCTACAGCAAGAACCTCTGTAGGAATCTCTGCAGCTGTTGTATACTCTGGGAATGTTGCCTGGGGCCTTGTACTATATAATCCTTCGATTGAAATACATTAGTGCCCAGCGCGCCTTCCCCACTCCCCATAAATCTCAATCCATGCATGAACCCATGGGATTACATCATGGATTGGCACGAGTGGCATAGTTCCCATACATCCAGATTGCTGGATTGGCTTATTGGCACCAGCCATCGGCCATTGGATTAGGCACAGGATATCCCACCCTCCCACTTGTTGTTTGGGCCTAAAAAAAGATCTACAGGCTCGAAAAATAATACTGGATATTCTGGTGCAGCCTCCCAGTGCACACGCCACTCATATTGGCTGGATTCGCCTGCGCTCGCTTGGATGCAGCAAACTGTGGGAATATATCATTCCCAATCCAGCACCTTCAGCAAATTTCAAAGCTGACCGAAATTTGGGATTCTGCACACAATAAATAGTGTAATTTTTATTTAGAGATGTAGATACATCACTCTAGATTACTTCTCCATAGATCAACACCATTTCCTATGCATTTTACCACCTAGAAAATGATAAAAGCACCATCCTGAGAATGTTCGGAGTTTGCTGGAACAGGCTCAAATTGCTGCTTTTCACAATACTTAGCCAATATTTCGATTCTCAATGCATTTGTAGGCACCAAAGCTTTAATATTATATATATTGTATCAATATCACTTCACATTTCTAGTTATTAGGGCATGATGAGAATCCAATGAACAGATACATAGCAATTTCAGCATCAAAAGCTGTCAAACCCATTGTTTCAAGGGTAGATGCCACTATACACCGCCGAATCACAGTAAAGCATCCTAAAAATTATATCTGGCACTTATAATTAGCAGTCTGAACCAATAAATAAGATTGCCCTGAAGAAAGAATACTGTGGCCATACCTAATAGTGCAAACGAGTTCTGAAATACTCACAATGCATTGACATTGACTTAAGGAATGAACTTGGTGTCGAGGCATATATCGGTGGATTGGGGTGGATTGGATGCATTGATGTGATAGTATAAACTGTATTCTAGGATATCCAGTCGGTTTAATACTATTTGAGACATTGGTAAGAGGTGTAGTATCGATACATTGTTCAAAAAGACCTAAAATGCAGGGTAATAACGCTAAAAAGGGGATTATCATAGGCTATCAATACTTTCAGGTGTTAAAAACTACATACAAATATTATACATATATGTATTGAAATATCCCAATGATTTCCAGGGCCTTGGAGAGCCTACGTTGAGCAGGAGAAGCATTCCAAGGTTGCATTCTGCTGGCTCAATTGCTCCGGTTCATGTATCCGCACAGTGATCGAGTGGCTGTGTGGCACCTTTTTCTGCCTCTTCCCACTGCTATCCCCTCGTTCTACATCCTCTCGCTCATCTGTATTGCTCATTTTTATGGGATTAAGGTATGTTTTACTTGATTTAACTACTAATATATTGTTTTTAGGTCTTTTTGGCGCATCTGGAGGTCCCAAGGGCCCCGGATAGCGATCCTTTCACTCTCCACCCACACATAAGCTCTTGCACGAGGCATGAATGTGTAAGACATCTGTACAATGCCCCACATTGCAGACAATCCACTAGGACAACGATGACAACAATCTCACCCAGCTGTTTCCCTGAATACAGGTGCCATTCCCATTCCCCTACCCAATGTTCTCCCCACTGACATTGGGTTCAATCGCCCATGTGCATTGAATTTGCACACTGAAACACCCACGGGTGAGGTGGCGGATTTAAAATCGGGTGCAATCTGCAAGCATGGGGAAGGAACGGGCATACAGCAGCCAGCACGATGATGACGATGAGAATGGCATGGTCGGTCCAAGGTCAATGGAGGGGTAGGGCAGAGGGTAGGGCAGGGTTCTGAGACAGGGAGAATGTGACTGGGATGTGTAGTGAAGAGGGAGGGTATGAGCAGGAGGGCAGTGTAAAGGTTGGGCCACCAACATTCAACAGCCATGGTGACAGCAGTGCCCCTTTAGGTGTCGATTACCCTCCCACAGACACATTGAACGAGACTAGGACAGCAGCTACATGAGCGCCAATAACGCCCCTGCTGCCACCCCTGCCCGATTCCAACATCGGCCTCTACCGCCTGCCCCAGGCCCCTGAATATCCCCAACCTCCATGCATCCCCCATTTTTGACATAGGGGATCATGACTATTAGGCCCATTTTTTCCCCAGATGTCATCATCACCGATGACAACGATGACAACCCCAGATCCCCATCCCTGCCGCATCCCACACCTTCCATCAACCATATAACCACCGACAGATCACTACCCCCATTTTTGACACTGGGGAATCCAACAGTGGTCTGTGTTTCTTCTCCAGAGCTCACCATAACATTCTATAGTACTCCCAATCCCTACCTCGCCCCATATCTCATCCCCAGCCCATGCCACCACCAGCAATCTGTGGCCTGGGCTATATCCAGCATGATGCAGTATGAAACCACCCACCGTATACCTGCTCAACCCCACCAATCATCCTCGCCACCATTGATGCCATCCCCACTCTAATATTCAAAATACCATTTTTCAGAGCGTTGTGTAGCCCTCATGTGCTGCATTTCGGCAGCTATGTGTGGTGGTAGACCTATTTCCACCATCTATGCATTCCTGAATGCCCGCCAGCATGCACACTAGTCCCCACCTTCAATCCCGCCAATTAAATTTGTTTTATATTTATTTGTATTATAATATCTTATACCTCAATATTAAATATTTTAAACCCAAATCTGTGTATAAGAAAAAGGTTCATCCAAATGTGTCACATCAAATCCAGCCAACTGTGGAGGTGGGATGGTGGCGTCACATTGAAAATGGGCTCGAAAATATATTTTAATGCCAGTATATTTTTTTCCCAGCTACACAGTGAGCAGGAGGGCATACAACAGCCTCCCATGCGCTCAATCCATGCCTAGGAGCATGCTTACCAAAATGGTAGGTGGCTGTCTGACAAAGCATGGCTGTATAGAGAGTAATATATACCTTGCTGTACAGAGCCTTGCTACAGTGAGAAATAATTAATTAGGTTCCCCTTGCTACAGCAAGGGCTAAAGCCTTTTTATTAAGACTAGGGGTGCAAAGGAAGACCACTGCGATGGTGACTAGGACCTTTCCCCTCAGCTATTACCCCGAAAATTGACACCACCCCCTCTCGTCCCCTACCTAGCATCCCCCACATCAACATTGGGGTCAATCACTCACATATTATAAATCTGCATACTCCAATGACCACAGACACAGTTGAGGATCCAATATCGGGTCCCATCTGCAAGCACAGCAAAGGCACAAATGTATAGCAACCGGCATGATGATGAGGACGACAAATAGAATGACAACGGCGATGATGGGAATGGCAGGGACGGTCCAAGGATGATGGGGAGGGTAGGTCAGAGGGTAGGCATTGCTCTGGGAGGGAGAGGAGGATGCTGAGATGCACAATGGGGAGAAGGCTATGAGCGGGAGGGCGAGGCCAAGATTGGGACACCAACATCCAATGACAGCAGCGACAATGTCATCTGTCTGGACATGAATTCCCCTTACACAGACACATTGAACAACACCAAGATAATGGCTATGCGACCACCAATAGCCCCACCGCTGCCACCCCCACCCGATTCCAATATCAGTCCCTACTGCCCACCCCAGGCCTAAAATCCTCCCCTCCTTCAAGTATTCCGCATTGTCAACATGAGGGATCATGACTATCAGGCCCGTTTTCTCTCCTGACGGTGGATCCCCCTCCCCACCAGATCCCATGCCCTCTATTGACCGTATGACCACTATAGAACCCATGCCTCCATTTTCAATATTGGTGAATCCAATGGCAGCTATAGCAGTCAATTGATGGCTTCAAACACTGTCAATTGACTGAGCCTGTGATAAATCCAGACAGTTAATTGACTAGCCATCTAAATAAAGTATTTCTGTCACTGTGACTAGAGCAGGACATTGTCACACTCTCTCCTTTGATGACTGTTGCACTGCCACTCTCCTCTCTGCTCATTATCAGGGTCCCCCGCCCTCCCTCTGACTGTTGCACTTTTTTTCTTTTTGGGAAAGTTGCTCCAAATGCCTCCAGAATGATTGTGAGCCTTATTCCTGCTCTCCTGCTTGCTGTTTTTGGCTGAAACTAGATATTTGAGGTTTTTTAAAATATATATTATGGATTAGTAAGCTGACCACATGCCTTCCAAGCCCCTGGAGGCTGGATTCAGCCTCTGGAGACTGGATGTAGTGTGGCAGTGCAGCCAATTGATAGGATCAGCCATCAATATCAGGCCATTTTCAGAGAAATCTGGGATTGGGGTGGTTTCTGGTTACTGGATGGGCCAGGAGATGGTACTAGTATATGTCTAAATATAAATAACATAAAAGCGAACCCTCTGGTGAGATATGGGGGTCCTGGGGAGTGGTTAAAAAGGCTAAAATAGTGAAAAATAGTGAAAATAGGTAGGAAATTCGCATTTTGGGTGGTTTCTGGGTCCTGGATGGGCCAGGGGATGGTACTAGTATATGCCTAAAGATAAATAACATAAAAACAAACCCTCTGATGAGGTATGGGGGCCCTTTGGAGTGGGTAAAAGGGGTAAAATAATGAAAAATAGTGAAAATAAGCAATAATTCATGTTTTGGGGGTGCTATGTGCATCCAATCACTTTGAAAACTTGACCAATGAATTTCCTAGCCTTGAAAACCCCTAAAAAACTCTAGGTTTCATTTGTGGGATCTCAGTATCGATCATCATAATGATATAACAGTTTAGGAGGAGCACACATAGAAACTTGTGTTTCTGAGCTTCAGAAAACTTCGGAGTTGTTACCAATGGATTCCTTGACCTTAAAAGCCCCCAGAACACTGCAGGTGCACATTATAAACCTTTAGGATACATGGATAAAAGAGTAAAAGTGAAAATCTGCGAAATACCATATAGCTTGCATTTATGAGTGTTGGGGAAGGTACTTCTGGTATAGAATACACGATAAATATTGTATAATAGTGTGTACAAAAGATTATGATGATCCTAAATGTATTGGCAGAGATATAAGGAGATCTTTTTGAAAATAAAAAGGAGCACCCCCCAGATTTCAATGTTCTGGTCATCCTATGGCCTGGGGACTATCAGATTCAGATTCCTGGACCTAAAAAACATAAGATTTATCTTTCATCCATAGGGGTCATTTTTACTAAAGCATGATCCATGCAGACAGCATAACTTTGTGCATAAATGAAAGTACACTCATTACTTCGGAGTTTTAACACATGAACCCCATGGATGATTGGTGATCCTAGTGTTTTTTAGGTCCAGGAATCTGAATCTGATAGTCCCCAGGCCATAGGATGACCAGAACATTGAAATCTGGGGGTGCTCCTTTTTATTTTCAAAAAGATCTCCTTATATCTCTGCCAATACATTTAGGATCATCATAATCTTTTGTACACACTATTATACAATATTTATCGTGTATTCTATACCAGAAGTACCTTCCCCAACACTCATAAATGCAAGCTATATGGTATTTCGCAGATTTTCACTTTTACTCTTTTATCCATGTATCCTAAAGGTTTATAATGTGCACCTGCAGTGTTCTGGGGGCTTTTAAGGTCAAGGAATCCATTGGTAACAACTCCGAAGTTTTCTGAAGCTCAGAAACACAAGTTTCTATGTGTGCTCCTCCTAAACTGTTATATCATTATGATGATCGATACTGAGATCCCACAAATGAAACCTAGAGTTTTTTAGGGGTTTTCAAGGCTAGGAAATTCATTGGTCAAGTTTTCAAAGTGATTGGATGCACATAGCACCCCCAAAACATGAATTATTGCTTATTTTCACTATTTTTCATTATTTTACCCCTTTTACCCACTCCAAAGGGCCCCCATACCTCATCAGAGGGTTTGTTTTTATGTTATTTATCTTTAGGCATATACTAGTACCATCCCCTGGCCCATCCAGGACCCAGAAACCACCCAAAATGCGAATTTCCTACCTATTTTCACTATTTTTCACTATTTTAGCCTTTTTAACCACTCCCCAGGACCCCCATATCTCACCAGAGGGTTCGCTTTTATGTTATTTATATTTAGACATATACTAGTACCATCTCCTGGCCCATCCAGTAACCAGAAACCACCCCAATCCCAGATTTCTCTGAAAATGGCCTGATATTGATGGCTGATCCTATCAATTGGCTGCACTGCCACACTACATCCAGTCTCCAGAGGCTGAATCCAGCCTCCAGGGGCTTGGAAGGCATGTGGTCAGCTTACTAATCCATAATATATATTTTAAAAAACCTCAAATATCTAGTTTCAGCCAAAAACAGCAAGCAGGAGAGCAGGAATAAGGCTCACAATCATTCTGGAGGCATTTGGAGCAACTTTCCCAAAAAGAAAAAAAGTGCAACAGTCAGAGGGAGGGCGGGGGACCCTGATAATGAGCAGAGAGGAGAGTGGCAGTGCAACAGTCATCAAAGGAGAGAGTGTGACAATGTCCTGCTCTAGTCACAGTGACAGAAATACTTTATTTAGATGGCTAGTCAATTAACTGTCTGGATTTATCACAGGCTCAGTCAATTGTAGTGTTGCCACAGCTCGGCTCAGAGTTGCCAAATCATCAAGTGGAGTCGAGTCACACTGAGCAGAGTCATAAAAATGACTTGGGCCCAAAACGGCTTGACTCAGCTTCGACTCAACTTTTGATGGCTTGAAGCCAGTCGAGTCAATGACTCCATCTAATTTTAGAAGAGTTATCTCTACCTTATCCTAGTGGGCATAGATCATGATTTACATGCACCTGATATTGAGCTGATATGATTTTGTCTGCCTTAGAATGACCACCACTTCATACCCTCCCTTTTTGATGAATTACTGACATCAGTATTCAAATGGCAGGTAGGCATCCAAATTAAGTAACGTGAGAAAATAATATTTCAATCGCCATACCCTACGTTCTCATGCCAACTAGTTTCAGTCCTTGTTATATGTATATCCCTCTGTTATGATTTATTCATTTTCTTTACCTAAGCGCCTCTTATCTAATCTTTGGCACTTATCTTATCTTATCCAGATCTGCGACTCCACGGAGCCATGACACTACGATACAGTCACTGTTGCTCCCTTGTGCATGTTTTCACTTCTTTCTGACGTAGTGCACTTATTATTGGAACCCTCAGTTTAGTATATAAGTACTGTAGCTCAAGCTGTATATTCCCTAGCTTTGAGCTAACATTTATTCATACCAAAACACATTCATTCTCGCTAAGCGCTAAAGACTTAGTCCAGAACCTGCTTTCATCACAAGACTCAACAGTGACTGTATGAACACGATACAGCTGTTGTTTACTCTTGATTGCAGATCAGGTCTAACAATTAGCTCAAAGCTTTCCTTACTCCTTAACTGGAGCTTCCATGGAGAACGACAACACTATCATCTTAGCCAGCACCCTTGGCCCAAGTGCCGTCCTTCTCGCCACTGCCATTGTACTCACCATCAGGTTTCACCGAGCAAACCCCAGAAATGAGCTACCAGCACCTCCCGCCTCCACTGTCATTATTAACCAACAAATAAACCCATGCCCAATGACATTCCGCTCCAGCCATGAACGACCGTCCACGCACCCATACCGGTCAGATGAGCGGCACCAGTCCCAGACTTCTCTTCAGTCAACAGGGAGTTGGAAGACACTCTTCAGTCGAGTGATGGGAACGTTCAAGAAAGAAGACCTCCCACCCCTCCCAGAAGGAGCTTGCCTTTCATCATCCTCTCTGCATTCACCAGCTCTACCCCCTATGTCATTCGATCGCCCTCTCCTTCTGAGGATGACCTCGCCGAGCACCAGGTCAGATATCAATTGGGCCACCACAGCAGGCCCGTCATGCCTGGAGGTTTTGCCGGCAACCGCTTTGGGGATGCCTGGGTCCCAACTATACCATCCCCAACCCCATTCGACCCAGATGACTTATGGGACAACCTTCTCATTCCCTACAGTGCCTACTTCCCTAGGGGACTTGGCTCATCCAACGACAGAACCCCTCCCTCCGACAAGCGCTATTCCGGTAACAATTACTGAGACCAGCCCATAGAGAACCCAGAGTTCCCATCCGAGCCTCAATCAGAAATTGAGGAGCCCATCGCTGGACCTTCCTCCCCCTGTCGATCTGCTTGGCGAGAAATCGATGAGCAGCACCTTTCGCCCCCACTCAACTGATTCGGAGAATCGGTTAGGCATGGAAGGTGGGCAAGCAAGACAAGCAACTCCAACGCATCCACAGAGGTACTCCCCCAGGCAGAGTACGTCAATGGAATCGCAGGAGAAAGTCCCAAGTCAT
The DNA here is from genome assembly GCA_022818075.1 of Armillaria altimontana. Lineage (NCBI taxonomy): Eukaryota > Fungi > Basidiomycota > Agaricomycetes > Agaricales > Physalacriaceae > Armillaria > Armillaria altimontana. Next base: position 21,953 of record JAIWYR010000012.1, read on the forward strand.
CCCCTATCCTGATGATCCACCCACTCCGTGCAACAAACCCAGACCCTCCCATCGATGATGCTATCTAATGCCATCCACTTATATGAAGTAACCAAATTTGATGACCTCGATACACAGATCCCGACGCCCCTAGTACAAGCAGATTATGACGACCTATTTAAATACTTTGCCTATGAATTACCTTTTATCCTGGCTTGGGGGGAAACCTTAGCCGGGAACGATTATTTCATGAATCAGCAATGCAACCTCTCCTCTGACCAAATCTTACAGTACGAGGCAGGAAGGAATGCCTGCCTACTGTACAACGAGATCCACCGAAATGCCTCCATGCAGGTACTCAGCCCTTACAGGAGAATCCTGATCAATCTATCAGAGATCAAGATCCAGGAACCCATGCCAGATGAACCCCCAGTACCACCCCCCCGAGCACCAGTCACTGCCTTCTCCTATGTCAGAGGACAAGCATCTTCAGGAACGTACACCTATGGTTACGTACCATTTTCTGGGGCAGGACCGCCAGACAGCGGTGGCGGACAACCCGAACCCCCCCCGTACTGCCCCAAAGATGGGCGCTCCCACGATATCCTGCCCAGCCAAAACCACCAGACCCACCAGTTCCCTGGGTATTAACCGCAGGAGATCTCACCCCCTATGATGACTTTAAGCCAAAAATCTTGAAAGAAGTTGATGACTTCATTGGGGACTCCAACAACATCTCCCGATTCTTCCTAAAGTGCGAACTACATTTTGACTTATTCAACCGACACTTCCAGTACCACCCCCACAAAGTCATCTTTTGTGTTTCACGACTCAAAGGAGATGCTGAAAAATGGTGGGAATTATGTTCAAGAATAATCGGAAAAAGCACCGACAGAGAACAGTTATACCCCTCGTACGAAGACTTCCAAGCGAACATCAGGGCAAGGTTCTGGAAGGATGCAGACACACAGATAAAGCATGCACAGTGGGAGAAGCTCAGACAGTCGAACTTTCCTGACGGCGATCAATTCTTCCAGAAATTTGAAGAACTCGCTTATGACGCCGGGGTACACGACAACGAACAGGTCATGGTCACCCAAGTCAAGAAGGCCGCCCGCGAAACCAGTAAAAACACAATTTACATGGCCGACAGTGAAGTACCCACCGGTTACAAGGGCTGGAAAGCCCACTTGCTCCATATGGACTATAACTACCGTCTCAAGAAAGTGGAAGGAACTACGGCTGGACGGGTCGACACTAGACCACAGGCACAGAAGTTGACCATGCCACAGAAGGGTGGTCAAGCACCAACATACATGCCAGAGAAGAGAACGGCAAGCGGAACGACATACGGAGGAAGGGGAGCGCCGATGGATGTTGACGCAGCACGCATGGTAACCAAGTGCTTCCGATGCAGCAAGCCTGGGCACTTCAAGTGTGACTGCCCCGACCAGCCAAAGAGCAGGGAAGAGGCCATGCGATGCCTCAATTATTACTGGGACACGCATCCAATGGTCAAAGCACCATTAGCAACAATCGAAGAGGTAAAAGAGGATGCCGGGAAGTAAATGATTCAACTCACCCGGCTAATGACTTAGTTTCATCTGGTACGCATAACACGCTTGCTAGTCAGGCTCATTGTACTTCTGTAGTTATCAACGCGCATTCGAATATACCCGTGGCTATGACTTCCAGGACAGAAACTAAGCAAGAATCAACAGTACAGCATGCTGTGATAGTTAAACTACCAGCTAAACATTCAGCAAGTAACCTATCACAGGTGAAAGCAGTGAATGACAAGTCACCTACCATAGTGACACCTATCATAATGACACGTCTGAATGAGAAACAGCCTAGCGCTGAACCAATCAGAAAGATGCAATCAGATGGGGCAGGGCAACAGGGCTGAACCCCTGGCTCTGAAAATGCGGTGCCATGGAGCCCCCGCCTTGCGGGGGGATTCAAAGGAATAGCAAAAGTGAAACTTCCTCTGGGAACAGCGACTACTGCCTCAGGGTCAGAGTCTAAATCTCCTATACAGCAGGAGGCTCTGAGTGAGCCCACAATTGTAATTGGCCCTGTGCAAGAGACCCCTACCACCAGGAATGAGGGGGCCTGAACAAGGCGAGAGACACCTAAGGTAAGTATGATAGAAGTTCCAGATGAAGAAGATGATACCAGTTACCAACAATCGAAAGAAACTAAATTAATACCTTCTGTAGCGCTCGAGGTGACCCAGTCGACAGTAGCCGAGCCTTCAGGTTCCAGCACGAAGACTGAGAAGGTCCCGCACAAATGGCTCAAACCTTTCAGTGCCGAATGGACCCTGTGCAGGATTATAGAAGCCAAGACAGAGTCAGAAGTGAAGGCGATCTTGAAGAATTGGATTCATAAGACATGCACAGAGGAAGTCGTTGATGAGATGATTGAAGAAATGCAAAAAGCGACGCGAATCAATGCGCTTTGGTGGCTCGAAGAATTACTGCAGCCAAAGCGATATATCAGTCAGCTCAGCGGAATCGGGAAGGATCTGAACATTGACGTTCAAATTGAGACGCTAGAAAACATAACCTGGATTGCCACTACCGCACTAGTAGACAGCGGGTGCACCAGCAGCGCAATCAATCGAGCATTCATTGAACAACACAACATTCCTACTCATGCAACCACTGCGCTATCCCCATCTATAATGCTGACAGAACAAAGAACCAAGGGGGAGCAATTACCAAATACGCCGAGATCCGTCTCAAGATCAGAGATCACACAGAACAAATAGATTTGGCTGTCACCGATTTAGGCGACCGACAAATCTTTCTTGGACATGACTGGCTGGCAAGGCACAACCTGCTTGTCAACTGGAAGACCGGGAAAATGACGTTTGCCCGATGTCAATGCCACAAAACCCCATTTGTACTTCCCGACACTGATCCAGATGACAAATGGGACAAAGAGCTAGAGGAGGGAGAAACTATTCTCACCATAGACTTCACGCAGGCCATTCTCATATGCGCTCATCATGCAAATGACCTTGCAGCTAAAGCCAATGCGGAAAAGAAGACCAAGACATTCGAAGAGATGGTCCCAGACTGGTGTAGGGATTTCAAAGACTTGTTCAACAAAGACAATTTCGATGAGCTCCCTGAACCAAAGATGTGGGACCATGCAATTGAACTTACCCCTAATGCAAGCGCCAATCTCAACTGCAAGGTCTACCCCCTTAATTGTAACGAACAAGGAGAACTGGACAAGTTCTTAGATGAGAACCTTTCAAGCGGAAGGATATGGCCATCAAAGTCACCAATGGCCTCACCCTTCTTCTTCGTCAAAAAGAAAGATGGAAAACTGCACCCAGTACAGGATTATTGCAAGCTCAACGAGATGACCATCAAGAATCATTATCCACTTCCCCTCATCTTGGAACTAATGGACAAATTACGAGGTGCCAAATATTTTTCTAAACTCGACGTTCGATGGGGATACAACAATGTATGCATCAAAGATGGTGATGAATGGAAAGCAGCTTTCAGAACTAACAGGGGGGTGTTCAAACCCACTGTTATGTTCTTCGGACTCACCAATTCGCCTGCCACCTTCCAATGGATGATGAATGACATATTTAAAGACCTCATCGCATCAGGAGCCGTAACCGTTTACCTCAATGACATTCTCATTATGTCCAAGACCAAAGAGGAACATTGTTGCATCACACACGAAGTTCTTAAAGTCCTATGAAAGGACAAGCTGTTCCTTAAAGTGGAGAAATGCGAGTTCGAAACCTTGGAGATGGAGTACCTTGGGGTGATTATCAGTGAAGGAACCATTCACATGGACCCGGTCAAGATTCAGGGGATAGCAGAGTGGCCTGTACCAACCAAGAAACAACAATTACAGTCATTTCTAGGCTTCACAAACTTCTACCGACAATTTATAAAGGGGTACAGCAAGATTGTCAAACCCATGACACAGCTGACAGGGCTCGAACCATGGAAATGGGGAACAGCTCAACAAGCAGCTTTTGACCAGCTGAAGAGACAATTAGCGGAGGACGTGGTATTAGCAATACCAACAGAGGAGGGTAAATTCCGAGTAGAGGCAGATGCTAGTGAAGGGGCAATAGGCGCCGTTTTATTGCAGGAACAGGATGGAAAATGGTGCCCCATTGCGTTTCTATCCAAGTCCCTCATGGTCACGGAGAGAAACTATGAAATCTACAACAAAGAGCTACTCGCAATCATGCTCGCCCTCAATGAGTGGAGGCACTACCTAATGGGAGCAGCCCAGGATTTCGAGATCTGGACAGATCATCAGAATCTACAGTACTTCCGAAAACCCTAAAAGCTGAATTGACGACAAGCATGTTGGGTAACCGAGCTCACCGAGTACCATTTCTCTCTTCACCACAAACTGGGGACAGCAAACAAGAAAGCTGACTTACTCAGTTGATGGGCAGACCATGAACAAGGCAAAGATGACAACGACGAAATTGTAGTTCTTAAACCCAAACACTTCTGAGCAATGCTCATGCCCACGATAGAAGAAACGCAGGTGAAAGTCAAACACACCATGCTCAACCACCACTTGTGGGACAAGCACATTGATGGGTCTCTTCACAGAGGCTGAGGGATGAAATTAGAAAACGGACTGATCTACTATGACAACCGAATCTACATTCCCTGCAACCATGCATTACGAGGAGAAATCATCGTGCAGTCTCATGATCATATCACGGTGGGACACCCAGGCATTGAAAAAACCAAGGAACTTGTGCTATGAGAATATTGGTGGCCCAAGATGAAGAAGGACATAGAGGCATACATTCATGCTTGCGAGACATGCCAACGAACTAAGTTGAGCACTCAAGCAAAAGCGGCACCACTTCATCCCAACACCATACCTTCTAGACTGTGGACCCACATCTCTGTAGACATGATCACCGGTCTACCCATTTGCAATGGCTACAACACTATCATCATGATCGTCAACCGTTTCTCTAAAGAGATTATTCCTATTGCATGCTCTACAGAACTATTGTCGGAAGGATGGGCAAAAATCCTACACAATGAAGTATATGCCAAGCATGGAATGCCGCAAGTAGTCATCTCCGACCGAGGGACAGTGTTCGTCTCCAAGTTCATGAAGGACCTCTACGACTTACTCCAAATCAAGGTGAATGCCTCTACCACCTTTCACCCCCAGACAGATGGACAGACAGAATGAGTCAATCAAGAGGTTGAAAAGTACCTTCGACTCTTCATCAACCATCTGCAGGATGATTGGGTAGAATGGCTATCACTTGCAGCTTTCGCTCACAACAACTGCACCCATTCGGCTACCGGCAAAAGCCCTTTTGAAGTCAATTACGGCTACAATGTCCATGTCTTACCAGGAGCCAAGCCCCAGGCAGCCTTCTGAACCCCAGCCTCAACCATGTTTGTTTCCAAGATGCAGGAAATTCATGCCGCAGCCAAGTGATCGCTCAAGAAAGCCGCTGACCAGATGAAAGCCCAATATGACAAAAGGAAGCATCCAGCTGTTGAGTATCAAGTAGGAGACAAGGTCTGGCTCGATACGACCAACCTTCATCTTCCCTGACCAAAAAAAAAACTCGCAGACAAATGAACGGGTCCCTTCCTAATCACCGCAAAGAAGGGAGCCTTGGCATACACTCTCAAACTCCCTACCAATTGGCACATTCATTCAACCTTTAATGAAGCACTCTTCACCCCATATACACCACCCGCCTTCCCAAATCAAGAATAACCACCCCCACCCCCACCTGATCTGATTGATGGTGCTGAACATTATGAAGTTGAAAAAGTCCTCGACAGTAGACTTCGTAAAGTTAGGGGAAAAGCTGGAGAACCATGGCGCAGAGTCATGGACTATTTCATCAAATGGAAAGGCTATGGACCTGAATCAAACAGCTGGGTGCAAGAGGACCATATGGATGCCAATGAACTCATTGAGGAATTCCTTATGGAGCATGTCGACACCATTACCACAGATCATCCACAATCAACGATCATCCTCGATGCCAAACATAAAGACGGGAAATCCGATGGGCCACGAAACGAATGGGTGTACCTGGTTAAACCACCCAGCCCAACTATCAAATGGTGGTACAAAGAGGAGGAACTTCCAAGTCTAACCCCACTAATCAACAAATACTGGGAAATAAACGCGGACTGGATGGATGACCCATATGGAGGAGAGGCAAGAGGAATGCACCAAGAAGACTTCGAAAATAACCTGAACGGACCATAACAGCAGTCGGGACGCCTGCCTTAACAAGGGGGTAATGTTACGATTTATTCATTTTCTTTACCTAAGTGCCTCTTATCTAATCTTCGGCGCTTATCTTATCTTATCCAGATCTGCGACTCCATGGAGCCATGACACTATGATACAGTCACCATTGCTCCCTTGTGCATGTTTTCACTTCTTTCTGACACAGTGCACTTATTATTAGAACCCTCAGTTTAGTATATAAGTACTGTAGCTCAAGCTGTATATTCCCTAGCTTTGAGCTAACATTTATTCATACCAAAACACATTCATTCTCGCTAAGCACTAAAGACTTAGTCTAGAACCTGCTTTCATCATGAGACTCAATGGTGACTGTACGAACGCGATACAGCCATTGTTTACTCTTGATTGCAGATCGGGTCTAACACCCTCACAACTTGAGAAAAACATGAAAATTACATACAACTACATTTATTATGGCATTTTGAGCTATCTTTGCATATAAATCATCAGTTATTGAAGTGTACTTTTTGCATTTTCCTATTTGGGTAGGCGATCAATGACTCGTCAAAGCTCAGTGACTTTGAGCTGAGTCGAGCCAAAGTCAATCATTTCATTTGACTTCAGAGTCGATCTGGAGCCGAGTCATCCAAAGTCAAGCTGAGTTGAGCTGTGAAAACACTAGTCAATTGACAGTGTCTAATACATGGAAGTGGCTGCTACAGGTACCAATGGTGACTGCTGTTCTTCCTCATGAGCTCCCTGTGATGCTCTATGGTGTCATCAATCCCTACCTCGCCCCCTATCTCATCCCCAGCCCATGCCACTGCCACCAATTAGTGGCCTGAGCTATATCCAACTGAGGATGACATGTAGCTATCCTACGCAATCATACCTGATGCTTCCAACGATCCCCGCTGCCGTCAACAGCATCCCCGCCCTCATACCCTGGTTCTGCATGGTTGCACAGCCCCAATTCTTGCACCGTTTGCTTGTTCAGATGATGGGGGGCACAGTGGAGCCTTCCATACATGCCTATGCCTGCTACTACGTATGCTGTGCCCCCCACTCACAGTCCCGAGTATATAGATTTATATTTGTATTTATTTATATTTTAATTTTTATATAAGTATTTAATATTAAAATCTGAATCTGTAAGAGAAAAAAAGTATATCCAAATACATCGCATGGAATCCAGCCAATTTTGGATTCAGAGGGAAGGCATCATGCTGGGAATGTGCTCGAAAATATTTTGTAATGCTAGTACAAAATTTTCCTGGACACACAGTGAGTGGGAGGGTGTGCAATGGCCTCCAATACACCCAATCTATGCCCAGGAGCATGCTTACCAAAATGGGAGGTGGATGTCTGACAAAGCATGGCTGTACAGAGGCTTGCTACAATGGGAAATAATTAAACATGTTTTCCTTGCTACATAGAGGGGCAAAGGCTCAGATCTAAGACTAGGGGTGCAGTCTCAGCCTTGATATCAGATAGGAATGTGCCATGGGAGTGCAGAGAGATATGGGCAGATCCTTGCTACACGCACAGATGATGTTACGATTTAACCACTTTTATTCTTTTTACTTACATAACCTGGGTCACCGGACCACCCGGACCGCTTATCGTGCAGACAACCAAGTAGTTGCTTCGACACTACGCAATACATGGCGTAGTAGCCCCTTCAGCATTGGCACACTATCGCTTCAGTATGGTGTGCTCGAGCTTCTATCTCTCACGAACGGTTTATACTTAGACCCTCATTTTAGTATTTAAGTAGCTAAACTCTCGCTAGATATACCCTAGCTTCGAGCTAACGTTTAATCTATACCGAAACTATCGCTTTATCTATCGCTAAGACTAAAGACTTAGCCTTACTCTCAATCATTTAAGGAACTCAACGGTGACTGCCCGAACGTGAGACAGCCGTTGTTTATCTTTGATTGGAGTTCGGGTCTAACAATTAGCTCGAAGCTTCCCCTGGTTCCTTAACCAGAACCTCCATGTTAACGACACTCCAGGCAATCTTAATTGCAGTATTTTTTGGCGTCGGAACCGCCCTCTTTGCAGCAGCAGTAGTGCTAGCAGTATTGCATGAGTACGGACTATACCCTCACCCTCGACAAAACCAAATACGCTATCCCCCACCCGCTATAAACCATGTCTTCCCACAGCAGCCACCACCGCTCCACTTCTACCCACCCCTACCTAGGCGAAGAACCGAGACAGTCGACGAGTACCCTCGTGTCATCAACGAGCGAACCACGCAAGATGACGTTTCTAGGGAAATGGAAGTTGGCGTTCAAGAAGGAAGCACTGGAGACACTGCCAGAGCAAGGCACTCTATTACACAGGATTCTGCAACCGGCTCCGCCGGCCATACCCCCCATCCCTATCGACCAGCTCCCGCCGCTAACGCAGCAGACCTGGCAAGATACCTCGTTTGACTCGGCCTGGGCGAGGTCGGCGACGGAGCAAGGCCAGTTTCAAAGCAACCTGCCAGTGACCATCTTGGGAATTTACCAACCGACCCCACGCTCAACCTTACTGAGCTATGGGATAACGTCAACCTTCCACCCACAGCCTTTTACCCCAGAAGAGGAAATCCATATCGACGAAGAACTCCGGAGCCGGAATGTCCAAGGGAGCAGCCCATCCAAATCACTGAGCAGCCTCCAACACCCCCAATTTCGCCCAGAGAGTTGACGCCAGAGTTCGAGCAGCGACCAGAGAGCTCGAGCCAGGCAAGACTCCGCCCACCCCGTCCACCACGAAGAAGGTACAGACGAGAGGAGAGCATTGGGTACGACCCTGTCACCAGTCTCAACACAGCCGACAGGATCAGAATCGATGAGGCGTGGGCACAATCTGACACCCCCAGACCAGCCTCCAGGCCAGATGAGGAGGGAGCCTCTGCCTTTGCCATCCAGCATGCCAGGGAGTGGAGAGCAAGAGAGAGGGCACGGTTCGCCACGTTCAGGGTGGTCGATGTCGCCGCAGGACGCATCAGTCTCGACGACAGCGACGCAACCGAGGTACTCCCCGAGGCGGAGCATGTCAACGGAAACCCTTGGGGAAGCCCCACTGCCTCACCAACTCCCCCAACCCCAGAGGCCCCAAACACGGCCCTGACCAAGGCAGCTGAATGTGAGGAAGCTGCTAGTGCCCAGGCGGTAAAAAGGGGGCCTCAGGTACAGTTAGAAGAGATTCCCGACGAAGAGGATGATACGAGTTTCCGGCGAAGTCAAGAAGCTAACCGAACCCCTTCTGTAGCCCCTGAGGTGACCCAGTTGACGGTAGCCGAACCAACAGGTTCCGGCGCGAAGACTGAGAAGGTCCCACACGAGTGGTTAAAGCCGTTTGGAGCCGAATGGACATTACATGGAATTAAAGACGCCAGGACGGAATCGGAGGCAAAAGCAGTCCTAAAGAACTGGATTCACAAAGCGCGAGCAGAGGAAGTAGTGGACGAGTTGCTAGAAGGGCTGAAGGGAGCCACGCACATTAATGCGCTAGAATGGATGGAAGAACTGCGGGAGCCCAGACACTATATCTGCCGAGTAAGCGGAAGTGAGAAAGCTCTAACAACCGACGTCCAACTCGAAACGCCCGGCCACATTCCCCGAATCCCTTCCTCAGCCTTAATCGATAGTGGCTGTACCAGTAGCGCCATCAGCCGAGCATTCGTTGAGAAGCACAACATTCCTACCCACACAACGGCAGCGCCCATTACCGTGTACAATGCGGACGGATCAAAAAACAGTGCAGGACGGATCACTGCCTTCGCTGAAGTACGCATCATCATCAGAGATCACGCCGAACGCATAGATCTAGCCGTCACTGACCTAAAAGATCATGACATATTCTTAGGGCATGATTGGCTAATCAGACACAACCCGTTGATCAACTGGCGAACCAGAAAGATGATGTTTGCCCGATGTCAATGTCGTCATACTCCAATCCCATTACCAGATGCGGATCCGTATGACAAGTGGGATGAGGAGCTGGAGGAAGGTGATACTATCCTAGCGATAAGCTTTGAAGAAGCTATTCACATCAGGGCAATGCGACATGTGGCCAATGACCTGGCGGCCGAGGCGAACGCAAAGAAGGAAGCCAAGACGTTTGAGGAAATGGTCCCCGAGTGGTGCAGAGACTTCAAAGATTTATTTGAAAAGGAAAACTTTGATGAGCTGCCAGAACCTAAACCATGGGACCATGCCATCGAACTCATTCCCAACACGAACGCCAATCTCGACTGCAAGGTATATCCACTTAACCGAGTGGAGCAGGAAGAGCTCGACAAGTTTCTCGATGAGAACTTGTCTAGTGGGAGGATACGCCCATCCAAATCACCTATGGCCTTGCCTTTCTTCTTTGTCAAGAAGAAAGATGGCAAGCTAAGGCCCGTCCAGGACTACCGGAAGCTCAATGAGATGACGATTAAAACCCGCTATCCTCTTCCCTTAATTTCTGAGCTCATGGACAAACTACACGGTGCCAAGTACTTCTCCAAACTCGACGTACGGTGGGGATATAATAATGTCCGAATCAAAACGGGAGATGAGTGGAAGGCAGCCTTCAGAACAAATCGTGGCTTGTACGAGCCGACGGTTATGTTCTTTGGGCTTACCAATTCGCCTGCCACCTTTCAGTGGATGATGAACGATATTTTCAAGGACCTCATCGCCTCAGGAAAAGTGACCATCTACCTGGATGACATCCTCATCATGTCCAAAACTAAAGAGGAACACTGCCGCATCACGAGGGAGGTTTTGGCAATTCTAAGAAAGCACAAGTTGTTCCTTAAAGCCGAAAAGTGCGAGTTCGAAGTCCTGGAAATGGAGTATCTAGGCGTCATCATCAGCGAAGGGAGCATCCGCATGGACCCGGTCAAAATCAAAGGCATTGCCGACTGGCCCATACCTACCAAAAAGAAGGAACTCCAATCCTTCTTAGGATTCACCAACTTCTACCGACGCTTCATCAAAAACTACAGCAAGATCGTGAAGCCCATGACTCAGCTGATGGGGAACGATCCGTGGAAGTGGGGGGAGGCACAGCAGGAGGCCTTCGAGCAGCTAAAGAAGCAACTAGCAGAGGACGTCATACTCGCGATACCAACCAATGAAGGGAAATTCCGAGTAGAAGCCGATGCTAGCGAGGGAGCCATTGGCACAGTACTCTCTCAAGAACAGGATGGCAAATGGAGACCTGTCTCATTCCTGTCGAAGTCACTCTCGGTTACCGAACGTAACTACGAGATCTACGACAAGGAACTCCTTGCAATCATGCTTGCCTTTGAAGAATGGAGGCACTACCTTATGGGCGCTTATCAGAACTTCGAGATCTGGACAGACCATCAAAACCTCCAGTACTTCCGAAAACCCCAGAAAGTAAACCGGCGCCAAGCTCAATGGATCACCGAGTTGGCGGAATACCATTTCACCCTTCATCATAAAGCCGGCACGGCAAACAAAAAGGCTGACCTCCTTTCTCAACGTGCAGATCATGATCAGGGACAGGACGATAACGACCAAGTAATAGTCCTGTCTCCAGAACATTTCAGAGCAATGATCATGCCAACCATCGAAGAAACCCATCGGGACATACGAGTCGCCACAAAGAACAATCGCCTTTGGGACCAAGCCGTGGCCAGCTCCCTTGACCACGACCGTGGCATGAAAATAGCAGACGGGCTCATCTGGTACGACGGTAGGATCTACGTCCCACGAGACCATACCCTCCATGGGGAAATCATCGCTCAATCCCATGACCACATCACCGCTGGACACCCAGGCATCGAAAAAACCAAAGAACTCGTACTATGAGAGTTCTGGTGGCCGAAGATGAAGAAAGACGTTGAAACCTATGTACGAGCCTGCGAGACTTGTCAGCGAGCGAAAAGCAGTAACCAAGCCAAAGCAGCACCACTACATCCCAACGAAATACCTTCCCGCCCGTGGACTCACATCTCCGTAGACATGGTCACCGGATTGCCCAAGAGCAATGGACACGACGCCATCATCGTAATCGTCGACCGTTTTTCAAAGGAAATCATTCCTGTCGCATGCTCCATGGAATTATCCTCCAAAGGCTGGGCAAAGATCCTACGCGATGAAGTATATGCCAAACATGGAATGCCCCAAGTTGTCATTTCAGACCGAGGAACCGTATTCGTATCCAAATTTATGAAAGATCTCTATGACCTTCTCCAAATCAAAGGAAACGCCTCCACCGCCTATCATCCCCAGACCGACGGGCAAACCGAACGGGTGAATCAAGAAATTGAGAAGTACCTTCGCATGTTTGTCAATCATCTCCAAACCGACTGGGCAGAATGGCTTTCTCTCGCCGCATTCGCACACAACAATCGTGTACACTCCTCCACTGGCAAAAGCCCATTCGAAGTCAACTACGGCTTCAACCCAAACATATTACCAGAGACCAAATCCACTACCCCTTTCCGTACCCCCACCTCCGACACCTTTGTCTCCAAAATGCAGGAAGTCCATGCCAATGCCAAAAAATCACTCGAAAAGGCTGCGACACAAATGAAGGTGCAGTACGACAAGAACAAATGCCCAGCCATCGAGTACAAAGTAGGCGATAAGGTCTGGCTCGACATGACCAACCTCCATCTTCCCCGACCAAAGAAGAAGCTTGACGACAAACGCACTGGTCCCTTCGAAATAAAGAGCAAGAAGGGTGCCTCAGCCTACACCTTAAAGCTTCCGACGAACTGGAAAATCCACCCTACCTTCAATGAGTCACTACTCACTCCATATAATCTGCCGGCATTCCCTAATCAAGAACAACCACCTCCACCACCACCTGATCTAGTAGACGGTGACGAACTCTACGAAGTCGAAAAGGTTTTAAACAGTAGACAATGGAAAGTCCGAGGGTGATTTGGGGAACCATCGAGAATGACAACAGACTACTTTGTCAAATGGAAAGGTTATGGACTGGAGTCAAACAGCTGGGTACGGGAGGATGATATGGATGCCGACGAGTTGATCGAAGACTTCCTTGCAGAACACGTCAACGGGATAAACGCCACAGAAATCGTAACCTCGAACAAAGCCGTCTCCATGATCCTGGATCACGAATACAACGGGGAAGGCAATGTTCGGTACCTCATTCAACGGAAAGACAGATTCCAGAAGTGGGTCAAAGCCCTCAAACGCTATAACTTTGAGTGGCGGGAACTTCTACAAGACTACTGGAATAATGAATCAGACGACGGAGAACCACCAATTGGAGACGAAGACCGGATTGACAACACATATGGAGGAGAGGCCAGAGGAATGCATCAAGAAGACTTCCCAAACAACTGGAGTGGACCGTAATGGCAGTCGGGACACCTGCCTTAAGAAGGGGGTAATGTTACAATTTAACCACTTTTATTCTTTTTACTTACATAACCCGGGTCACCGGACCACCCGGACTGCTTATCGTGCAGACAACCAAGTAGTTGCTTCGACACTACGCAATACATGGCGTAGTAGCCCCTTCAGCATTGGCACACTATCGCTTCAGTATGGCGTGCTCGAGCTTCTATCTCTCACGAACGGTTTATACTTAGACCCTCATTTTAGTATTTAAGTAGCTAAACTCTCGCTAGATATACCCTAGCTTCGAGCTAACGTTTAATCTATACCGAAACTATCGCTTTATCTATCGCTAAGACTAAAGACTTAGCCTTACTCTCAATCATTTAAGGAACTCAACGGTGACTGCCCGAACGTGAGACAGCCATTGTTTATCTTTGATTGGAGTTCGGGTCTAACAGATGAGGAGTGGGTTTTGGGTAAGGCGTTCACTCTTTGGTCAATCCATGCCCTAAATGCCTTTCTCCTCTCCTTCCTTTGTCTCACAACAGATGCAACTCATTGACGTCAAGTCAGCACCAATACTTTGACGCCATTTTTGGGTCGAGTCAGCAGATAATGTTCAAGAAGAAAATACTTCTACTCTCAAAGAGCTGTCGATGTCACCCATGACCTGCCACCTCTGTTCTATGTGCTCTCATGCATCTTGCCCGTCCAACATCCGCTCAAGCCATCTATGATTCCTGGTGAGAAGGACACATGTTCGGCAAAATTACAGGGCAGGGCAGGTCTTGACTAGTACTTCTTGCATGAGAGGTGTGTACTCTGCACCTGAGCTGTTGTCTTTTTAAGCTGACATCATTCCCAACCAAGCCAATACCAGTGTGATATCTTGCTCGAAATAAACCTCACAGAGAAACGGTGTATAGTGTTACAAGGTACATAGGATCTATAGTGCTCTCATGTTCTCGTGTCTTTAACCATTTCTCAGGAATAGCACAATCTTCACCTCTCTTCTACTTCTTTCCCTGGTCTTCAATGCTATGCATCGCCTGAACAACATCTATATTACATAGTAGGTGCCTCTATAGATTATGTGTACCCTAGGACCTCAGCTAAAGCTCGCTCACAGACCCACACTCAAAGCAGATCTGTCTACTGCCTAGGAAGCTCAATCAGCAGCAGCCTGTTAGTCAAGTCCATCTAGCATTGTTGTTCCTTTGGCTGATGAGATGGGATACAGGGTTGACTTGAAGAAGAAGGCCTGTTTATGAATTTGCAGCAAAGTTCGCGTGGGTATATATTTGTCAGTATTCAAAACACGATTGACTCAATGAAAAAGCTGGCAGCAGATATTCACACACTGGGCAGCAGACAATGGACTCTACAGCAGAGGTGGCAGGTTGTCGAATGGCTGGTGTGAAGGAAAACATTGTGCGCAGGGTATCAGCCGGAGGTGATTGACATTGGGCCTTTTGTGTGCTAATCTAGTGATGAGGGTCAGCAAATGGTACAGAGCAGGGCAGGTAGCATGATAGTTATGTGCTTTCAACTCGGGTCGTCTTTAGAGGCTGATGTTGTCTTAGATATCAGTGTAACCTCTTGCATGGAACGGGGTGTGTTTCTGCAAGGTGCATTATTAACTACCCACACATTCTCTGCTAACCATTCCCTCAGCGTGCAAACCACAGTTTACAGCATAGATGCCAGCCCTGTCCATGGTATGTTCTTTATCCTTAACTCCACCGCTTTCCATTGAAATCTGTCCAGGATCTAAATACAGTGGTGGTCTCGCATTCCCTTGTCGTCAATCGGTTTTCAGGAATGGTGTTTTTCTTTTTCTTCAATGTCTTTGGTAGCCCTGGCTGCCTTTGTCACCGGCAGTTCGCCCATTGAATAGTAGGTGTCTGTATGCGACTTTCGGGATGTCAGCTAAAGCTCGCGAACAGCTGGTTCCATACTGAAAGCAGACCTAATGACTGTCCCAGCCAATTGGCAGCAGCCATTGTTGGTTTTAAACTTGGCAAACATCCAGGCAGACACCTTGTTAGCTGTGGTCGCTCGGCTATGTGCTGGGACCGCTTGCATCAAGTATGAATTATGTTCAAGGTATGTTGTAGAGTCTGTGCATCGACACCTTTGCTAATCACACTGGGAAAAGGATCATTGAGATCATGAATGGCACTCATAGGCTTGATGGCAAGGTGTATGGCATTGACTCCATCGTTTACTAGCTTTGTGTACTGCACTCATGCAATGCTGCTTCATATCATTGCAGCCATTTGTGTGGAACAATAGTGTCCTAAAGTAGGTTGCCGATCCCTTGTGCTGATATGCTGGGCTAATTGTTCTTTCAGTTTATGAACTTTGGTTTGCTATCTATGTGTGTGGTACCTTTTTCCCACTGAAGTTCATTTAGGATCTACAATATCGGGTATTCTTGTGTCATCAATCATTTCTGAGGAGAAAAAGTCGTTCTTTGAGATGCAGGATGCCCTACCCGATGCCATCCCCCATCCATTTTAATGACTGTTACAACCAAGGAAATAGAAACAATCACCGTGGAAATCTTGGGTGATGTATGATATAGAGGTATGTCTCAGGAGGCATTCTTGCATTGTATGTCCTTTTTCTCCTCTTGTCCTCATTCCTTTATTCCAACATGTTGTCCCAAGGGTTAGCATGAGTCTTTAGAGGCATGTCGCACCCACAATGGCAAGGTTCAGCTTCTCATTGGAAAGACTCAATGAGAGACAATGCTTGCCACAACATGAAAGCCCATTCGAGAATCGAGCGACATTGCATACATTGGAACGGGACATTAGAATCATATGAGCTTTGACCGTTCGTAGTCTTGCATGCTTTCCCCTGGAATTGCAAGCATTTCTTCAGACTTTTTATCCCACCTTGTTCCATTACTTTTTGTACACTATGTAGTATCATTATTTAATATAATAATTTCACTGTGCCATTCCAGGCGGCGGTACAAGATCAGGGTTGTTTGTTGATCAGCAGCTCCCATGTTGCCCATGTTTCTTCATCTCTTACCATCACCATACTCGATGGTGACACAACTTTCTCTGGCACACACATCCTTGACACCCATATGACTCAAGCATTCTGTTGAGGATGCGCTCAGTCTTTCAGCGACTTGACAAGCCAAAGTGGACCCTTGGATTTTGGGACAAAGCAGGATCTAGAAAAGGTGCCCCATCGTGTGACGGTGGATGATGCTGCAGAGGAGAGAAGCCGACTCTGAGCAAGGAAAAGGTATGTTTTATCTTAATGGTTACCAGGACATATGTTTCTGACAGAGCATCCCCTTCACTATCAAGACTTCTACCGGCAGCCAAGCTCAAGTCACGATACGACAAAATTTTGGATCGGGAACAACGTGCAGCTGCAATATGCAAACAACATGACAGGACTTGAAGGCCTTTCTGTTTGCTACAGAATGTGGGGCAAAGTCCAAAATGGAGGCCAAAATGGATAATCAGTTTTGCCGATGGTAAGCATGGTTTCAATCTATCTTATTTGACTTTGCTTATCCTCAGGCAGATTCGTATCCAGACAAGAATAAGAATTTGTATGGCCAAGACAAGGAGGATCAACTGAAATCACTTCAACATTGATATTCATGTATGTGCCTATGCTGGCACACTATAACAGTCACTGTACTAGGGCAGTTATCCCATCAAGCGACCTGGAGTTCACAACTCAGCATCTCTCTCTTATCAGTGTTGCCGGCCTGTCGAAACTACAACTCCATTGCTGTCATATGTCTTGCGGACTCATTGGTCACTTCAACTGTGTTTACTAGCAGTACCATAGCTTCTTCAGCGCCAAGGTTAACAGCTCCATACTTTTGCTCACCCATCTCCCAACTCTCTTCCGCATCTCAATCCATCTTCTGTGAAACGATCATTCTCAGAACTGACAACCTACACTTCCAAAAAATCCTATTTCATCTTTTACAGGAAAACCTGGATACAGCAATGTGACTAGTATTTGGGTCTGGCCAGCCATCAGACCCTTTTACCGTCGGCAAGTGAAGTCAGCAAGATTTAAAATCGTGGAGGAGATGAGTGTGTGGTCGGTGTAGCGGGATGGAGACCACCGTGGGGTGTGTTTGTGTTCTGAATGTTGGCATCTGAGACTCAGATCTTTGCGCCACCTGTCATCCTCCATGTCCTTCCAGGAAAGAGATGCTATTATCCGGTGAACAAACAAAATCCCAGACACAACCCACCACCACCTTATCATGTCCATCTATCATGTCCATCCATGCTCATTACACATGTCGGCCGACAAGGCTGTCCGCCATGCATGCTTCAAAGGAGTGTGGAAGGTTATCAAGCCTTAGGAGCAGCTCGACTACATTATGGGTGATGGCATGCCCAAGGATGCAATTATTGGTATGAGTGGGTGAGAGACCTTCATGCAAAAATAGAATCAGGCTCATTTCTCTGATAGAATCTCAACTACAACATCCCTGGAAGCAAACTGAACCATGGGATGTCCATCATTGACACCTCCAAGATCATCAAGGGGAGCTCACTGACAGACGGTGAGCACCTAAAGGCTATTGTGCTCGGCTGGGGCATTGAGCTCGTGCGTCCAACTTTCCGTATCTTCCCATTTTGCCATTCTCACCCTCCCAGTCACAGCTTCAAGCTTTCTTCCTCACCTGAAAAATGACATGATAGATTCATTGATCATGTGCCAAGACTAGCCCTGCTGGTACCGCATCCCAAAGTCAGCCAAATTGCCAACAACAACTCGTTCATGCTCTAGGCTGCGATATATCACCTCAAGAAGCATTTCTGTGGAGCAAGCTACTATGTTGATATTCCTGGAGACGACATTCCAGACAGAGATGGGGCAGTTTATCGAGAATGAAGTTGATTTGAGCAAGGTCTTTCTGAAAAAGTGCATACCTCTTTCCACTGATGTTGGGCTTTGCTTTGACCATTATATGAAGGCATTCATTGATCATGATCTACAAAACCGCATACTATGCCTTCTGCCTCCTCGTTGCCCTTGCCATGTTCACGTTCCATGTCCCACAATCCCACCCCTCCAGGAACCAAGCCATCGAGCCCTGTGCCTCGCTTAATCCATCCTCATCCCTCTCAGCGAGTACTGTCAGATCCAAGATGACTTTCACAGATATCCTCGATAACAAGTATTCGTGGAGCATGTATACCTGAGCAGCAGTGGGTCCTCGATGAGAATTATGGGCAGAAGGATTCCGAGTGTGAGGGGAGGGTAAGGTGGTGTTTGAGAGTCCTGAGGTGGATTTGAGGAAGAGGATTGGGGTATATGAGGAGTGGTTTATGAGGAGCTTATTGCAGTGATCAGGGAGATCCCGGAGGTTGAGAGTAAGAGCATGCTGAAGAGGATGTAAGAGTAAGATTTATAAGACCAAATAGGAGATTTAGCGGCAGTGTAAGATCAGCTGTGTATCACATAAGCCTGACTTGCCACATGTCAACACTTGACTAGAAACCATGACCATCTTGCCACTGCCATGAGCTTTTTCCATCAAAAAGGCCAGATTGTGCATGGCGATCCATCCCGCAACTCGTCACTTGCTTCATCGTCCTCAGATGTGCCAGCCCAAGTCACCAGATCTCTGTCAAATGATGCTGCCTCTGTTAAGGGCAAACTTAGAAAGTTTTTGCATCAAGATAGACATGGCCACATTGATACAATTGGTGATGTTGCTGCCAAATCATCAAATAGTGAGAGTGCAGTTTCACAGTCGAACAAAAGCTCCACCGCCACCTCCCAGCCTCTTGCCAATACTCAAACTACGACTACCAAGGATAACAATAACACCAATGATACCTTGACTGGGAACAAGACCGTCAACACAGCCGTGATTCTGGGGATCGTACAAGCCATTTGTGAGGTGCTGGACAAGGTGCTGTATGTCAAGGTGGTGACAGGACTGGCGAATACAGCCATCAAGGTCATTGATGTGCATTGTTGTTTTGCAGTGAGCTTGCTGTACTAATCCCCATCTCGCCACACAGGAAGTTGATGCATGTAAGGGAGAATGGGACAAGGTGAAGGGTGATTTGATTAAGGTCCGCAATATTGTATTGGAGTTCCAATATAGGTGAGATGATTCAGCACCGCTGCCCAGCAACATCAAGGCTGCATTTCAAGAGCTCGAGAGCTGCCTGAGGGAGATTCTCAAGGCCATGATATGATACCAGGACATGAGTGCAGGAAGGCTGGTGCTAGAGCACCGCACTCTCAAGGCAGAAGCCATGTCATGCATCGGATGCATTGATATGGCAGTCAAGGTCTTCCAGGTGTGTGAACTCCATTGCTGCACTTGCTTTTCTCAACAATCATCTGACCCATACTGTGCAGATGATGGTCCATGTTGACACATGCCTTGCCATGCAGCAGACACACCTCACTGTGGAGCAGACACATCATGGCATGGAGAAAATTCTTGCAACCATACAGCAGGGCCTGACTCCATCATCATCCCTCAATCTGAATGTACTTGCATGCCCTGCTCCAAGCCAATACTTCACTGGCCATGAGAGCATCCTCTGGAAACTGTCAAAAATGTTTGCTGCACCTGTGGTTACCCTTTTCAGCATGAATGGGAATGCACTTTCAGCTTTTGTTCACAGCTTTGATCACTCATCCAGGTCAGTAGTTTATTTTGTGGCATCACGTTGGCTGACATGACCTAGATTTACCGCCATTTTCCTAGATGTGAGCTCGGTTGAAGCACTCAAAGCCATTGCACACAATATCAAGGCTGACAACAGTGCTCATCCCCCTCCCATACTTATTCTTGAGAATGTGGATGCTTCCCTGGAGCTAGACCAATATCTTCCTTACTTCCTCCATAATCCCATCCTCATAACAAGCACTAACCAAGCTGTTTCCCGCTTTGCTTCACCAGCTTGTAAGTTTGAGTTGCCTGATTCTGCAGACCAGCAGGCTGCTGATGGCCTCTGTCAGTCCATTGAAACAGCTTTCATTCCTTTGCTACATGTTGTTACTATTGTAGCAAAGGGTGGAACTGGGAAGACACAGGTGGTGCTTAGATTCATTTCTGAGAACCTATCAAGGTAAGAGTGTTATATGTTCAGTCAACCTATAATATTGAGAGTCAATGATAGATTCCTGCATGTCTGGTTTTTTGATGCTGCCTCAGATGCTACACTTACTGCTGACTTCAAGAAGCTTGGCAAAGCTGCTGGCATTGGTGAATCAGTTGATGATGTCCAGGATTTCTTGGAAAAAATGCATGAGGATTGGCTTGTTATTTTTGACAATGCAGATGATCCAAAGGTTGACCTGAGCAAATACATCCCACAGTGTAACTATGGGAATGTTATCATCACCAGCCACCTCACTGAGATTCACCAAATGGCATCTCCTGGTTTTCATCTTGACTTTTCTGACCTTGAAAAAAGTGAGGCTGTGGAACTTCTTTTAAAACATGCACATGAAGACTCAGACAATAACAATCAGCAGCTTGCATCTGCTATTGTTGATGCACTTGGCTGCCAAGCTGTTGCTGTAGCTACAGCTGGTGCTTACATTTTCTCAACTGCAACATGTACTCTCAGCAACTATCTCTCTCTCTTTAAACAGAAATGCAAGCAGCTCCTTAATTACAAGATGAAGTCACTTGATGGTTATCAGAAAACTATCTTTAGTGCCTTTCAACTTAGCTTTGATCAGCTTAGCTCTTCAACTAAGCTTTTTATACAGATCTGTGCTTTCTTTCATCACACAGCTATACCTGTTAAGCTGTTCTATCGTGCAGCTGCATTTACTGGTGATGATCTTGAGCCTGGGGAGAAGGAAACTTCAGCTATAGAGGAGCTAAAGTATTTTTGTCACTCTTTACATATGATGGATTATAGAATGACAGCATTGATGAGCTGAGTCATCTCTCACTTATAATGTATAATATTAGTGCTAAAACCCTCTCATTCCACCCAATCCTCCATATCTGTATTCAAGAGACTATTATTGATAAAGATAGAGTATGTCATATAGCTCTGCTTCTTTTAGCATGTGCAACACCCAAAGGCATCAGTGATGCTGACTATCAGTTTCAGCGACTGCTGATTGCACATGCTAATTGTTTTTATCATAATCACTATTTCACTTTCCTTATCTATGATTGCCTTGGAAGGATTTTGAATGATGCAGGCTTGTGGATAAAGGCTGAGAACATATGGCAGAAGGCTTTGGTGTATTGTGAGTGCTACTTTGGAAAGCATCACATCAATACCTTAAGATCAAGAAGCAATCTTGCACAGACATATAAGCAGCTTAGACAATTGCAGAAAGCAGAGATGCTACTGAAAGAGACACTTAAGCTTTACAAGGAAATGCTTGGAAAGTGTCATCCTGACACCTTAGCATGTATGAGTGATCTTGCAGTGACATATAAGAAGCTTAGACAGTTGGAGAAAGCAGAGGTGCTAGCAACAGAGGCACTCAAGCTTCATAAGAAAGTGCTTGGAGAGTATCATCCTAGCACTTTAGCATGTATGGGCAATCTTGCATCAATGTATCAGAACCTTGGACAGTTGGAGAAAGCAGAGGTGCTACTGAAAGAGACACTTGAGCTTTGCAAGAAAGTGCTTGGAAAGTGTCATCCTGACACCTTAATATCTATGAGCAATCTTGCATGGATATATAGGAAGCTTGAACAGTTAGAGAAAGCAGAGGTGCTAGAGATAGAGACACTCAAGCTTTGTCAGAAAGTGCTTGGAGTGTGTTATCCTGACACCTTAGCATGTATGGGCAATCTTGCATGGACATATAGAAAGCTTGGACAGTTAGAGAAAGCAGAGGTGCTAGAGAGAGACAGAGACACTCAAGCTTTGCAAAGAGGTGCTTGGAGAGTGTCATTCTAGCACTTTGACATGTATGGGAAATCTTGCAGTAACATATAAGAAGCTTAAACAGTTGGAGAAAGCAAAGGCGCTAAAGACAGAGACACTCAAGCTTTGCAAGGAAGTGCTTGGAGAGTATTATCCTGACACCAATAAACTGCCCTCTAAAAAGAAAATTTTTGAAGAGCAACCATTCTTTTACTAAAATCAAGACTGGAGCCCAGGTCAAACTTATTTTTAAATTTCTGCTGTCAAATCAGCTGTTTTCTAAAGTCTTAATGTGAAACTCAGTTCTTTGAGAATTGGAAAGTTGGTCTAGGACAGTATATGTAAACCTATAAATAGTAATAATTTTTCACAATGCTATTGATGGTTTGGCTTTATAATAGCTGAATCTCACTTGTAGTATTAGTCAGCAGTATATATAGATACATAATGAAGAGGCTGGGTTGGATCACTTGTGAAACCAAGAGAGGCCTAATGTGAACAACATGCTAAAACCTACACCCAATCCCACCAACACACACATTAATTTTATATAAGTGTGGAGGGATGTAACAGGCTGTAACCTAATCACCTTAGGTCACCAATTATCCTATCTTATCTTATCTGTTAGTTTATAAAGAACCAAACTTAGTATATGAAATACATCTTTTATTCTTCTACCAACTTGTACATGCAGTAGTCTACCATATATATTGGTCTACACTACCTCACATGATGCAAGTGATAGGGAATTTTTACACTTTTTTAGTGTAACTAGCTATATCAGCAACTACTGCATCACAAGCAAAGTTATACTGCAAAAAATAAACAACCAACAGATAAAATCATGTTTAGCACAATGACTACCAGAGCAAAAAAGCAGGCAATGCAATCAACTCTGACTGCAGTTGACCCCCAACAACTGGCAGCAAGCTCTGCTGGAATTGCATCTGAATCAAATACCCACCGGAACGAGGACCAGTCAGGACCTGAACCAAATGATCAGGAGAATCTAGAACCAACCATAGCTCTAGATTCAGGGACTAGTAAACTGACTACGCTGGTGCATGTAATGAGCCCCTCCACTCTGGCCAAATTCTGGCCTACATCCTAGCAGGTGAGGGCTAATGACGTGATATCAGGATCCAGTAGTGGGTCCAGAATCCCAATGGCCTTCAGTTCTAATGATGACCAAAGGAAATGTGTCAGAATAGATGAATCCATGACAACTGACTATGACTGGTGTAGTAAAGATGAACCCAAACTACTAGCCAGTAGTGACACTATCGATAGCATTGATAAGACAGTTACTGAGGAGCCCATCCTTGAACCCATTCCAAATGAATACAATATAGATGAGAGTGAATTTGGGATCGCTGAATTTGAATCCATTAGATCTAACTCACTCCACAAGTAACATTGACATATCAAGGGTCAGTGAAAATGGCTCTCCTAAGCAATCAAATGAGATTGATGATCGTGAGAACAAGATCATCACTGATGATCAAGTTGAAAAAGACACAGGCATTGAGAACAACACCGAACATGGTGATTTTCATGACCGATTGAATAATAGTGAACTCAATGACGCTATACTGGGAGACAATCAACTCACATATGATCTAGCACATGATGAGAATGGTCTATGGGAATCCCCCACATGAGACAAAGAATTGGCACAGCTCTTTATGGATAAGCTATCTGACCATCAATGCACAGTAATTTGCATACTAGCCCACCAATAAGTGTGGCAGATGTTCAAACATCTCAGATTTGAGAGCATCAATCCTGATTCTGACTTATACCATGAACAGTACAATCTGACAATCACTACCATGGGAGCCCTAGTCGTAGATCTGAGGCAAATACAGCCCACTCTAGCAAGGCAATGCTGATTCATCTGTTCCCTATGTAGCAGGACCCCTCTACAACCTTATAAAAAAACAGTACATGCTCCTGTACTGGAAAAATGTTACATAATTGTTCCAGGCAAACATTTGGCACCTCCTCCCCCTTATATGGTGGCCCTATGTTACCTGCCACCCTCCCGACCACTGCAACGATGATTCAGGCACAGCCACCACCCAAAATGGGTCCTGGCATGCTTCGGCATCTGCACCATTTTGGCAACACCCGAATGTCCATTGCATCGGCCGGCATCGCGTACATGCTGCACCTGTCCGACCATCATTCTCCCACCATCCTGCTCATCATCATCTACAGTAGGCGCACACCCCAAAAACATGCTGCATTTTGTGACAAGGGAATGCTTATAACCATCCCGTCCATATCCAATATACATATCCATGTCTTGTAAGCATAGGGCACTCTGTGCTGAGGAATTGCACTGAAAATATTTTTTTGCCAAAAAAATGAGGTTCAACTTGGTCACATGCCTATGGCTGTCAGTCACTATCATTGAAGTTGTCTTCCCATTCAAAGTCATTGCAGGTAAATCCACATATAGCTGTATATTAGCGTTGCATATTGACATGACCTCCCTATACAGCTATATATGGTGTACTTATGACTCCCAGTCAACGCGTAGAACTCTCAGTGCGACACAAACACCACCAGCCCCTCCAACAACAAAACTGCGTCTTTCACTGCATCCAACCACTTCCGCCGTGCTGACAACTCCATTTCCTTTGTCACCGTTCCCCACCAAAACAGCATCACCATGATTCCCAGCCATCCGTTCGGGCCACTCACATTGATGGAAGTCCATCAGTCACCATATTTGCCCTGCTGCATACACCACCGTTCTGGAATGATGTGACTTTGGTATCAGTGCGGTCTGAAAGAGGATGTGATGCAATCGACGTCAAGCTCAAAATAGACCAACATCAGTCTGGGCCCATGATGCCTATTAAAATCATGCGATTTTGTGTACCTAAGCTCAATCTGAGGTTAATCGCCTTTCTGCTTTCTGCCACTACTGTCGCCTTATTCTGAGGTTAGTCCTGTTGGCATACTGATGCCTGCCTCATATCAATTTCACATCATTTCTGCCCTGCGATAACATTTCTCTTGACATTGTATTGTTGGCCTGCATCACCATATACTATTGTATCTCTTGGCAAATGTTCGTGACAACATGGCCCGCTTCTGCAGAAGATTAGACCACATGTCCTCGAGAACTGGTAGCATATCTTCCTAGAAATCTCACACCATTCACAACTTTTAATAACCTCGAAAGAAGCATAGAAAGACAAGAACAATCAAATAAATTGCAGTGCTAATTATACAGGAAGAATCTGAAGATGATACACAGTTTAGTCATCGTTGCCTCCAGGTTCTCCTTGGGGTCGCTGTTCCGCTGCTACATCTTCCTCGTCATCATCACTGTCACCAACCCCTGCCATATGTCGACATTTTGCTGGACGGTCCCCTTCACCCTGAGCTATGGATACTTTTGGCGCAAGCTCATTAATTTGGCGCACCCATGAGGGCAAGTTGGTTGTCGCAAGCTCGACTGTTTTGATGCCTGACTGGGCCGGGTCGCCATACTTCTCTTGATCCATCTCATAGATGTCGTTCATTTGGCTGGAGAAAATAGGTATTTAACACTTCGAAACAGCGAGAGAGCAGGTTACTCACAAAATAAATAGTTCCTCCCCATCCTTGCGCATTTCATGGAGTGTGTTATCAACTGTTGACCAAAATTTGTCTAATGAATCCACTGATGCATCATACACATATCTCTGCATATCTAATCAGTACAGAGCCTCTTGGAAAGGAACGGCGCACTTACAGCCACACTAAGTCGCATATAGAGCTGACATGTTTGCGGAATTGTGTTCTGCTGTCCAATCATCTTCTTTGCCAGGCATGCGATGTTGTGGATGGCTAATCCATGCTCACTGTTTGACACAGATAGTTTAATCTGTCACACGTTGAAGCAAACATAGACGATATATGAGAACAAAGTCTTACCAAATCCTTGAAGTGGGAGCGTTTCGTTGTGAGACAGTAAGAGATTCGTGAAAGAAGGGTCGTGTTTGCTGTAATATCATCTTCTGCTGGGAGGCCCCTCGCTTTCAATTGACGTAGTGCAAGCTGAGGATACATCAATGCAGATTAGTATGTTACACAGTGGAGCCAACACAACACACCATGACATGGTATGCACTGTCCCCAACATAGCAAACTGCTGCTGATGAGAGTAGAAAGGCTTTGGCGTATTGCCAGATATCAGTCTAGCATTTTAGAATGACAGCTAGTCAGTGAAAGAATGCAAGCAATCTCAGAATAATGCACTTTGAGGGAGCTTGATAGCTCCCAGGATGATCCTGTATTTTGCATGCTCTGTAACAGATCTCAGTTCTGGAGAGTTGCGGCCATCAAAAGGAGTTGTCGCTCTTCTGGTGATGCCTGTGGACGATACGGGAGATATAGATACAAGAATTAATAGAGGAGATGCAACGCACTGAGCAGAAGTTATCAAAATCGACCTCTCCCTCCTCACTGAAGTCTGCCTTGCGTTTGATTCTGCGGATGGTGGCAGTCAAGTTGGCTGGAGCCAAAGAGCTGACAGCTGGTCCTTGGATTAGCATCGAGGAATCGGAGTTCTGATTGCCCAGATCTGAAGTCTGAAGATTCAGAGATGGCTGTTGCAAGTGAGCCTCAAATTGATGACGTGATTCTTGTAGAAATGCATGGACAGGGTTGACACCGTGAAGCTGGGGATCAATATTGTCCATAGAGAAGGTAGACTGAGGCCCGGGGGGAGTGTTCGAAGACATGAAGATGGGGGATGAAGAAACAATGAGGGAGGAGTGAGGGCTGCATCGGCTCTTATATTGACTGACATGGTGGCATGAAGAACAGAGCATCAACAGAGTCCGATTGAATTCGGTACAATGAAAAGTCATGTGACCAGACTTTGTTTCACCCATGGTGACAAAATTCTATCTCAAAGTTCTTTCGCCACCACAACTGAGCCTTGGCTCTCAATAGATTTATTATTCGAACTTGATGTTGTCTTTGCAACATTTCCATAAATGAATCCAAAGTACGAACCTGCAATGAGGATAAATACACCAAATGCCGAGCACACTGAGAATTCACAAAATTCTGACTGACCCCACTTGAAACATGGCTCCACCTTTAGCACCATTACCTGAAGGTACGACTTCTTTAACTTTGTCAATGCATTTTCCCTCAGGGTGTAAAAGGATTTGAATGCAATGATGAAACCAAGCAAGTGCGCTGTCTTGTCTGCAATGAGTTTGATCCTTTTGGATCAGGCAAATGGATGTCATCGAAGTCATTGAAAAATCACTTGAAGTCGACAAAGCATGACAGTCATCAAATTCGCAAGGATAACCAGAAAGCACAGCGAAACACTGAGATCCAGCACCTAAACAATGCTTATCAAGGAGCATTGATGCCCAACCTTTCAACCTCTTCCGTTCCCCTCAATATGTGGCCGGGAATGTTCGCTGAAGATGTTGACATGTTGATGGATGGAAGCAGTCATATTGGTCTCAGACCTTTGTCTGATGGGCCATTGATTCCTATTTCTGTGCCGGAATATCTAACTTTCAATCCAGAGGATGAACGAGAACGCTTGCATCGCCAATACACCTCCATGCTTGAACAAGCATTCTCTGCTGATGACATAGCCAAAGAGGAAAGTGATGAGACTACCGCATATTTGGCTGATGAATTTCACGCACTCAGTATGTGGATTATCCTGACAATATAACAGATATTGCACTCACCGTCTCCACGCAGATATTGATTCACCTCCCGATGATGAAGATATAGCAGACTACTTCAACGGTCACACAAGGAATAAAGATTTTTCTCCCTATCCTAACAAAACGGTATGTATTGCTTGTGTTTTAAAGACTTTTGCTGACACCATTCCATCACTATTAAAGCTTGCACTGTTGGATATCCTCGACAATCTACCTCGACTGCGACTCTCCTTGGGCCATATGCAATTAATCTTATGGTTACTACATGAGCTGGGGGCTGCTGATGTTCCTTCCTATAAAATGCTCCGTGCCGCACAGAAAAGCTTGTGGGATATTTGTGGCAGTGTTCCCAAAGCGCAAAAGTCGGGGCTTGGAAATCACTTCTATGTAAATGACATCCATGATTCTATTGCTCAGGTATGAGCTTCTCTCTGCTGCTCCAGTCCTGGTCCCTGATTTTTCCTCAAAGGATTTCTCTAATCCTGAAGTTGCTAAACACCTCCAATTTTATCCTGAGGAAACTAGTGGCCCTATCTCAGAGGTCTGGCAAGCACAGCGATGGAAGGACTACAAGCCCTCAGAGTTGACACCGATGTACTCATGAGGCTTATGCCAGTTCTATATTGATGAACTTGCGCAGCTGAAAGATGGAAGCTATGTTGTTCCTCGTAACTGAATCATTCGTGATGGCAAACTGCATGCCGATTGTAACGAAGCCGGTCACTTCATACATGTATGTTGAATACTTTTTCTTTCCAGAGACAGCCACTGACTTTGTTTTGAACAGAGCGGATGGTGTCTCTCTCCTACAACGTGATCTGTTCCTGCAACAGAGTTTATGTCAAATTATGAAGACATAACCGCACGTTCTGGTGTTGAAAATCTTCAATGGCAAGGTTCGTCATTATCAGCAGTGATTACAGTGACAAACTCAGTGGTTCCATCTTACAGATGCTTCGCTAGTTCCAGAGATGCCAAATCCCCTCCGGAAACTCGCCCAAGGAGACGATTTGTATGTTGTAATGGTTCCCATCTGGGCTGATGGCGTCTCTGGAAACAAATCAAAGCAATATAATAAGCACATCAACCTCTATGCAGTCAATTCATGTCTTCCGGGGCAGCTTCTCCAGCAAGAGTACTTCATTCGCTTTGTATTGACATCTCCACACGCAACATCTCCAGAACAGTTTTCTGCTTTGCGAGATCAAGTTTGGTGGGTATTGTTCTTTCTTATCCTTTTGTAGATGGCTTCTGATGGTGCTTCTAATATACGCAGAGATACTGAAATCAATCCTGTTCGATGCTTCAATGCACATACCAAATGGCTATGCCGTTTCATTTTACGTGTGCCTGGGCTACCTGCAGATAACCCGCAGCAGTCTGAAGAAGCGTCCCATATTGGTGGTAACGGGAACATGCTATGTCGCAAGTGCCACATTGGTGGAACCCACGAGTCGACAGAGTCTGATGAAGGTTATGATGCCCTGCATTATGTGAGTCTTCACTTCATTATTAACTGGGTTTTCGATATTGATGATTATTCAGGAGGGTGTTTTCTGGAATGCCCAAGAAATACACAATAAAATTCAAAGGCAAATACGACAGGCTATGTATGGCATTGATAAGGGTGTCAGCGACATGCAAACGGCATCAGGAATCAAGGATAAAGTTGCCTAGCACTGGATTGAGCAACTATTAGCAAAAGTGAAGGAACTGAAAAGGGCTCAGCCAGACCGGCCGCTGGAATCTGTTGTCGAGGAACTACAGAAATGGCTGGATGACCAACCAGGGGACAAGATCAATCCTCTACTTGATATTGCTGGTATGTTTGCATCCATTCCTACGATGATACACCTGATATCTATAACACATCAAAACAGGTCTTGATCCATCCCAAGACATGCCCGTCGAGATTCTTCACACCATCCTCCTTGGCATCATCAAATATATCTGGCATATACTTCATACCTCTATGTCGGAAGCTGATCGTGCTCTGTTTGCGGTCCGACTTCAAGCAACTGACATAGATGGTCTTACAGTCCCACCTATTTGTGCAGCGTATATGATGCAATATCGAAACAATCTGATTGGAAAGCATTTCAAGATGCTCATGCAGACAATGGCCTTTCATGTTCACGATATTGCGACTCCAGCACAGTTCAATCTCATGAAGGCTGCTGGATCACTTGGTGCATTGCTCTGGGTTCACGAGATTGAGGATATGGAAGCATATCTGGTACGTCTGGGCATTCTCTGCTTATGAAATGGACTTAACCATCATGTACAGAAGGATCTTGAGGTGCTCATTGGGAACGTGCTTGATGCATTTGGCGATGTCGACCCCACGAAGATCTTAATTAAGGTCAAACTCCATCTTTTACCACATCTCATCAGTGACATTCGCCGCTTTGGACCAGCTATCCGATTTTCAACTGAGATCTTTGAATGCTACAATGCGGTGTTCCGCCTCTGTTCAATATACAGTAACCACCAAGCACCAAGTCATGATATCGCTCTGAAGTTTTCATCAATGGATCGCATAAAGCATATCTTATCTGGTGGATATTATTGGTCGGAGCAGGATAAGAGATGGCTACAGGCTGGAAAATCTGTTCTTGACCTGCTTCAGTCAGAGCCTGTGATTCAGCGTCATTTGGGTT
This sequence comes from Armillaria altimontana, assembly GCA_022818075.1. Lineage (NCBI taxonomy): Eukaryota > Fungi > Basidiomycota > Agaricomycetes > Agaricales > Physalacriaceae > Armillaria > Armillaria altimontana. Next base: position 52,753 of record JAIWYR010000012.1, read on the forward strand.
GGGTTGCTCCAGTAAAATTAACCCCAGGTATGTCATAATATTTTTGACAGACATCCAAATGTTCAAACATTGTATAAGGTCACATTCATACTGAGTTGAAGAGGAAATTTGCACCAATCCAATGGAGTATAACCGAGGCCTCAAAATGCCCTGTCAATTCTATCTTAGTGCCGCCACCATCAAGTCTTTGGCGACGAGGAGTCACGGTGACAGCACAGAGTGGAGACAGATGCTCTCCTGGCTCGTGGGTTTTCTTCAAAGATGGAACGGTAAATCCTTCAATACTGAATCACTACACCATCTGATTAACCATCCCATAGGAGACATTATGTATTGGCCATATAAGCAAACTCCTTGTCCATGAGGATGGTGCAGTACAAAGTCCAGGACAGCTTGTTGCCATAGATTGCTTTGTACTCGGAGATTTTCCTCATCCTGACTTTGAATGCCCTGTTCTCAGACGGGTGGAAGCCAGTGAAGGAAACCCTTTGAAGGTTGTTGAGTCGCATGTATGTCTGATTGGTATATTGTTATTGTGATTTCATCAAGTCCTAACTGATGCTATTACCAGGCAATCCAGTTCTTAGTGTCTGTCCAACATGACTGCTGTCTTGTAGGTTGCTGGGCTTCGCTTTTACAGCCTCAACACCAGGAACGACAAGAAACAGAGAGAATGAATCTGGCAATTGCTCATGGAGATGACAAACATTTCATGATCAATATGTTTGGCCTCCACAATGCATCCTTACTTCGAAAGGCCATCCCCTGCCACCTCATCGAACCAAAGTCCCTTTATACCGATAGAAAATCCCACCATTTCACTCTTGCGGCCTCGCTTTGGACAACTCAAGATGCCAAACGTGCTCAAACACAGGAAAAGCAGAAGGTGACTCTAGCATTAAACAGGGCAAAAAAACAGGCAGTAGAGGCGCAAAGGAATAATCCAACAGGTATTGAAGAGGAGGAAGAGGAGGAAGAAATACTTGTTGACGAGCAGACAAGACCCCAGCGGAAACGGCAATGTATCTGACCTTATTTCTGGTATTCTGAATGTATCTCATGTTTCAGACCAGTTGTTTTCCATCAGATAGTTTTATTGTGAAAGGATATAAATTCATGAAAACATGTCATAGCCTCTTCCAATCTCAAGAAAGCAAACAAGTACGTTTTCCTCGATGACTTGGCATGTCACTGACTCGAGCGGCACGTGAGCGCTTTTCCAAATAAATCGGGGATTCAGGATAAGGCTGAGATCCAAGATTAACTTGGAACGTTTACAGCAACAAGATATGCACCAGATACACGTCCTCCTGTGAATCAGGGATGATCTCTTCATCAGAGTCATTCAACACACTAATCACAGTATTATGGGCCCCCATCGGTTGAACTTCCACATCTTTGCATTGTTGTACATGCTGTAATGGACTGTCCAGTCAAAAGTCAAAAGGCCATGTGGTGTGGTCATTGTGCTTGTTCTGGTTGTCCCTCATTCGACACTGTTCTTCCCAATACTGCTCATAATCCAGATCTGATTGTGTGGGCAACAATTCGACAAGCTGCTGAGCTTGAGGTGAGCTATGCACACCCAGCTGGCCCAGCAAGAACTTGGATGGCTGTGCAGATTTGTCATCATGCCTGACTTGGTTGCCCCTCTTTTGGCACTGTTCTTCCCAATACTGCTCATAATCTGGATCTGACTGCGTGGGCGATAATTCAAGAAGTTGCTGAGGTGGTAGGGACTTGGTTTCTGTCTTCAGCTTGACTTGGATGCTGCTGTTAGTACCGTCGTGCTCATATTCGTTTGGTTGATGGTGTTCTTGTCCCTGTTTGTTGTCAGACACAGGATTAGCATGAAGGAGATCCAAAGGCGAGGGTGCCACAGGAGTAACAGGAGAAGTAGGCTGAGCAGGAGTTTCCATTGTGACTGTGCCAGTCGTCGAGTCGATGATGAACCTGAAAGTAAAGGCCTGCCGTATAGCTTCGGAATCAATGCATCCATGACAAAGAAGTCAATGCACGTACATATTCCCCAGGAGTCATGGAATTCAGGTGGAATACCATCGAGACATTGGGCACGGTGCGATCATCAGTGGACTCAGAACCGGTTTGGAGCACGGGAGCCAAAATAGCATGCTGAGAAGTCATGATGGGAAATAGTAAGAAGTGAAAGTGGCATGCTCCCCACTGTACCATAAGCATGACCTCGAGTGCTTGACCATGGCTAAGTCGGGGATTTGAAGGTGAAGGTGATAGCATGTAAATGATGTAAATTTCAGGTGATGCTGGCCACCAAATAAGTGTATACATAAGTGTTAGTCTAGCATCCTAGCAACTCTCATTAGTCTGCGCTCAAATTGTCTGTAATCTAGGACAATTCACTAGGCTCAATCTACAAACATCGGTACTATCTCAGACTGGCCTTCCTCCGGTTTGGTGGTGTACCATTGCTCAATCCAGCCTTTCTCCAAGATGGCTGCAAACTTCGCCACCAATTCCACCATGTCTCACCAAACTTCTCCACATCCTTCTGAGCCAGCACCGGCATGGCACACTTCATCCTACCACGGCTCACTCAATACAACAGCAATTGCGGTCTCCCTTGCGGTGGCAAACTGGTATGCACACACTGGAAACCCAGCTTGTCCTCTAACCTCGCAAATGTTCTCAAGAATTGTTCATACTCGGATCCCAGGCCGCCGGCTGCAAATGCTGTATATGCTGCAGTGAACCAATCTGGACGCTTCACTGTCGCAAGCGTGTTTTCATCAGATGAGGACTTTTCCGATGCCAGCATATCTGTAAGACGTGGACCTTCCATGACAACGTCATTCAGTTCAGGAACCGAGGCAGCAATAGCAGCGGGATTGGGAGGTGAGTCATCTTCATGGTTTGTGACTACATTCTCCATGGTATTCACAGCATTGACCACATCTGAATTCGTTGCTGAGGATGGCAGAGGAACTGGGTCCATGCGGCATTCATCGCTCAGGAGCGTGGCGTTGATATCAATGTCATCCATAGCAACGTCGTCCATTGAGTTGGTCTCTAGCAACTGAGGAGGGGGGGATTGATAACGACAGGAATAGTAGCTTCAACATCGGTCATCGCATTGGAATCCTCACCAGCACCGGAGTTGAGTCTAACAGAGTGCCTCGAAGCTGGCTCAGGCGCCTTCCTCTGCCATGGCTTTGGCTTTGGACGGGGAGGGCATCTCTGCTCCTGCATCTCCCTAAGCTCCTCATTCAACTGCCTCATGATGGGGTCATTGCGAATCCTTTCGATATTTTCCAGCCTTGTTTGTTCATACTCGCTCAACTTCAGTTGTCTCTCCATCCCTGCCTTGTCATCAACATTTTCCTTGTCACCATCACCTTCAGTCACCATCACACCCTTTGCCTTTGGCTTGGCAACAACTTTCTTCAGCTTTCCACCCTTACAGCTTCACTTTCTCTTTTTACCTGCTTCTTCTTCATCCTCCAAAGTAGATCCATCATCTGAAGAATCCGATACATCCGACAAGTTCTCCATCAGACCTTCCAGCTCCTCTTCCAGTGGGTATAGCCCCTGCGGGATCGAAGGCACATCTCTGTCCAAGTCAGATAATGTGGCGGCTTTGCAGTCCTCCTCACTATACACTGTATTGAGAAAGCTGCGATAATGAGCCAAGATTTTACCAAATTCTTGCTCATTCCACTTCGGCCAGGAAACCAGGGTTGGTTCTTGATTTTTACCATAAGCCAAGCTGTGATTTCTGGTAAGCACATGTACCACAATTATTTGTAATTAAAATCTCACTTTAAGGTACCAATTTCCCCACCTTTGGCAGGCATGGGCCCTCCAATGAGCATGATGACGTTGAGTCCTGTACAGTCATGTATTCCCTTTAGGATGGGTGCCATGAAAGCCAGAAGTCCTGCAATACATCTAGGTCATCAATTAGCATTGAAAGCACCATAGAGCAAGCCCACTTATATCTGACGTTCTACGGGATTTAAGGATGGCAACGCCTTAAGTGCATCCTGGTATTCGTTACGGTTGGAAACAGCAGTCGCCTTTGCCTTAGCTTTCCACAGGTCTTGTTCCTCCTGTGAAAGCTCTGTGAACATGGTTTGAGCAGCACCCATATGTACACCAGTGTCTGGATTACCCAATTTCCCTTCCATAAGGCTCTGCATCCATATCTCATTCATCTTGGCTGCTACAATGTTGGCATTCTCCATCATCCACTCTTGATAGGCCTGTCGTGCCTTTGGGGGCTTCATAATTCCTGCTAACTGTGCCAGGAAAATGGTGTATGGGTCATTGACACGCTCACGCCGCATACGGAGACACTTCTTGTGCAGCTTCCTGGCACGGTAGTGCAGGTATCGTTTGATGCGCTATCAAGGAGACTGTTAATTCTGAAATCGAGCGTTCCAAAAAAGGAACATGTACAACATCATCCTGTACAATTCTCATCCTCTTTTTCTTTGTCTTCTCAGGTGGTAAGATCTCAGGGACATATACCATGTTCATGTTGAATGCAGGGAATGGGCGGGGGGCTCCTCATGATCCTCAAGTGTCCAGGGGATCAGGAAGTGGTATTTGCAGAATACCTTATGAAGGTATTCATCTTCTGCTCTGTACCCCTGCTCCAGGGCATCTGCATAGCCCAAGACATGCTGGTCAAGTATTTCAGCATGCGCCCCTTTAGCCCATCCCTTCTGGTTCTTCCTCTCTTCTTTCTTCAATCGCTGTTGCTTACCCATTTTTGCTAGACGTGAGGTATCAAGCCAATTTTGCGAAAAATAAAAAAGAAACACAGAACCAGGCCAACTCCACTGCCACTAGGGCAAGAATGTGACAGTCCTGGCCACCCATGGATACCAATGCTTGCAGAAGGTAATTCTGATTTCTCCATTTTCCAGTTTCTAAGCTGATTGCATATTTAAATAGTAGATCATCATTTCAACTCTCTACCACACTATCAACATGTCTGAAAACCCAGTCAACATGCATGCAGCCGATGCTCTGACTTCTGCATCTGCTGCCTGCACCTCGCCTGCACCTGAGCCTCCAATGTTGTCTTCCCCTTTGTCAGTGAACAGGAATTTTGCTCTCAATGAAGATGGGTCAAATGATGAGGTGGTCACCTCCATGTTGACCCAGCAAGAGACCGGTAAATTCTGTTCTCTTTCATTTCCCCTTTCATTTGGCTAAACCAATATTTCCAGCTGCCATCCAGGCATTCGTGGCACTGCCACAAGACACTTTGCTGTGGGTCGCAGGCAAGAAGTTCTACGAGGTACCCCCCCAGCCTCTCGTCATGACCAATATGTGCCAGAGCAAAGACTGGTATGCTGTCTACAAGGGCTTTTGGGTCGGTGTGGTGACTAGCTCATAGGTCTACCTCTGAATCATGGTTCTATCTCTCACTTCTCACACTGTAGCCACACGGCCAATACCATGACTGATGGCATGTCTGGAAGCTCCAAAAAAGGTTTCAAAAGTCAACAGGCAGCTGTCCAAGCATTCAATGAGGCGTTGGACAATGGAACTGTTGCTATCATTTTGGCATAGTTACAAGGTAAGTCAAATACAATCTCTTTTGGATACTGCCTGATACATCTGACTTTCAGAGCATGGAGACACAATCAAATGAGATAACGGCATGGTGAACATCTAGAATATATGTAACTACATGTGTAGATAAATGCTCCATTGCACAATTCGTACCCCTTTACCTGTAACCCTCACTGTACATGAACATGGTTAACATTCATCCCATTATCCTGCATGACGGTGGTGACTCAGACAGTAGCCTGGAGATAACCCTTCTCTCAGATTCCCCAGACTCCAGTGATCTAGAGATATGGCTGTCTGCTGATGAGGGAAGTGATGATGAGACTCGAACCAGTGGCTGTTTGATCCCTCCACTTGCCACAGGCTTGGACCACCAGGCTCTGTCAGTCATTTCTGATGTTCCCTCTGATCCTCCTCCCCTGTATGAAGCTATTGCACACCTTCGCATCAATGAGGGGCATATCGGGGGAGCTGACAACGGTCGGGACGAGACCCTTTACCAAGTTCACTCAGCCACATTTTCTGGAACCACTAGAGACTGGTAACCTTGGAGAAGCTTTGAAATGCATGATGGACTGACATTATCTTTAGGTCTGAGGCATCTGTACTGATGCAAGAGCGTGGCACCCAGGTGCAAACTCTCACCCCGTGCACTCATCGAGCCCTGGTTCGGGGTCGGCGAAAGATGTATGTTGTGTTCTTTGGGAGAGTACCTGGTATATACTATAATTGGTATGATTGCAAACCCTCCAACATTACATTCCTAATTGCATAATAAAGGACTGCATGTAAGGTGCAAACAGATGGAGCCTTGGCAGCTGTCTTCACTATGTATTGAAGCAATGCAGAAGCATGCACCACCTACAACTATGCTATGGTGCGGGGCTGGACCAGTAGGACTGGATGCTACGGTATCCAAATCCTTCAACTTGAAGGGGAACAGTGTGTGCCCCCATGCCTAGATTTTCTCCAAGCTCCCGAGGAAGCCTTTGATAGTCTACTCAATCTTGGTCAAGATTGTGGGTGTTGGTATGTTGTGTACCGGGGGATCTACCTGGGTATTTATTGAACTCAGTATGTAATTTCCTCAATTTTAAGCTTGCATGAGTTAACAGAGAATTTAGAATGGTAGCCTTGAAGCATCACTGAATGTGGTTGGAATTAGCAGCAATACTAACAAGGCATTTGAGTCACTGGAGGTTGCACGTGAGAAGTACCTGAGGGCCCTCGATGAGGGACACATCCGGGTCCAAGTCCCTCGATGCTGAGTGGTCTTCACTGTAATATGTGTTATACGTAGCTATGAACTATTGAATCTTGATATACTTGAATTGGCTGGCCTCGTTATAGCCCCTTCCTCCCTTAGTTGAAGTTGTGACCATGCAAACCGGAAAGAATTCCGTTCGAAGTTGTAGCAGGTACTAGTTAAAGATACAAGAATAAGTGCTACTTGATGAGTGGAAAGGCCTCTGTTTTCAAAGCATGAGAAAGCCTTACCATGTAGTCCACTCCAAAATTACCACAGAAATCCAAACAGGTACTCCCCAATGAAAACCAGTAAGCCAGGAGCCAAGTTGTGTTTCAATGAATGTACCATGATGGTATAAGCTTACTTTGTACCAGATACTACAACCATAATATCTTGTTAACCTCTTTCAATAAAATTAAACCCGTAGACCCAACATATCTCAGAGAGCGAAGGCGAAGCGAGTGTATGTGCCATAGCCATATATTATTAGTCTGATCAGAAACACATTTGATGCTAGCCAAACCCAAAGTCACTGCCTCACCGCCATATCTATTTATCTATGCTCAACCTATATCAAGCACATAATATTAACCTACTTTGATACAAACAATTCCATAGGTGTACTATATTCAAGCAAGTGAAGGTGATGCAAGCAGCTGTACAGTGGTTGGAGCTTTGATTAATGAGATTGAGCTAACCTGTCCTGGCCTTCCAATCCAAGTGATTTCTCACTGCATACAACTTAATTAATTCTGGCAAATGAAAGAAAATTCAATCTGTATTGTTCATACAATCATTTATCAAGTGCATAAGGCAAATAATATGTGGTAGCACAGCACTCCAGTTTATGCACAACCAATTTCCCTGATATGACATAGCTTGTCATCGAACGATGATGGCAAGCAGGGCAGGTGTGTTGCATCCAACAGAACTTCAATGCCTGGCATACTGCAGTAGCATCCATAGTGACATAGTGGAAGCCCTGGAGGCGGTCGCACCAGTGCAGACAACTTGGTTCAATTGCACAATGAAGGGCCCATGAAATCCAGCGGCGGTGATGGACTGATCATTGAAAATCAGATTCAGAGGCTTGGCATTAGAATACCACATACTTGGGACTGGAGGGTCAACGACATTCGCAGGAAGCGCCATAGGTACCACAAAACATTTCACTTGCGATTTATCCTTATCCAGTTCTTGCAACGATTTGGCTGTCAAATCTACATCAAGATCAACATACAGAAGAGTTAGTAACCGTTAACCAAGGAACGTACACAAGGTGGATGTAGCGCCTCACTCCCTTCTGATGATTTCCACATGAGCTTGCTTCCCTTCAGTTGTTGCTGAACCATTGTTAGTACACAGCCTTCCTGTGGATAGCAATCATCAATATGAACCGCTAGGAACAGCACCAGTCAGTGTGTGGATCACAGTCTCCATGATCATCGAGGTGAAGAGACGAGATACTGAGTGCACTTGGCCCCTCGTTTTAGGGTAAGAGCCAACGTTCCATTTCTCACGGGGTCATTCAGGGTGAATATCATTTAGGATTCTGTCGACTGTCCGACTACATGGAAATGTTAATGCTAATCTTTACGGTGTTCAATCTGACTATTCCTCCTTTCTGCTCCCTCTAAATTGCCTTATCTCTCGCTTGCACTGTCCACATCTGGAGTGGTGATGTGCTCGGTAATGGGCAGCGTGCAAATGCAACAAGTGTCTAGATCGTCAATCTAGATACTAAATCACACACACACACACACACACAATCACCAATGTTAAGTTCAAGGGTGAGTACGGTAGAAGCACTCGCGGTGTACTTAGATATCGATAATCAATTGGGTTTGCTTCAAAACAACTTCGATTCAAATCTAGAAGTGTTTACACAAGATACACTAATCGCAATAGCGAGGTATATGGACATGGGGGTTTTGTAAGGTATAGTTTGAGTGGCTTAGACTCGCAACGACTTCATCTAGGAGAGCTGGTAAGGCTTTAACTAGACAAGCTTTAACAATTGAACAATCAAAGACCTAGAGGTCTACAAAGAGCATAATTGCTCTGGAGTACATGGACTCGATTACAACACAAGCACATGCACTTGCAACAAAGAACCAAAGTTCTACAAAGAGTACACAGACTCTACAAAGAACTCACAGGTCCTAGCTTCAAGTACAAGACTTGCAAAGAGTACACAGACTCTAGAGTACACTGACTCGTTAACTGTTCAAACTTAAAGTGTTCTAGGGCTTATTTCACTTCAACTAGGCAACGTCTTTGGTCTGTGGTCGACTTAGCACATCTAGATCACTTTAGTCGGTGAGGGAGCATGAGGCCTTTGTATGTGGAGCAGTTCAATTAACTAGCAAGGCGCAAATGCGGGGACGACTCTTCTTCCTACTTAGTTCTTCTAGATTACTTATAGCTGCCCTTTTGGGGTTGACTTGGTAAACTTAATTCACTTCAGTCGAGGATATGCAATTAAAACCAGTGATTGATTAGGTAGCTATAAGGCTACTAGCACAAACATGGGGGAATGCTTTCCTGCTGTTATGCGTCTAGTCGCTGCTAATTTATACGATTTCTAGCCTAGGTATAGGAGCTTGTATCTAAAAGTAATTATGGAACAAGCTTTGGGTATCAATACAAACAATGAGTAATTAATTTATGAGAATTGCACCATTCCGAGGTTTCTATTCAGTTGGACGGAATGACTAGCGGTCATTCTATTGCCGAGGGGTGTCCTAATGGTCTGTAGGAACTCCTTGCTTCTCCTTCATGCCTTGCCACATGGATTCCTATTCAATACTACAAATTGTGCAGTATTTTGAGGATGTAACCACCGATCATGATTGATCATCAGACCGAGATTGTATTTGCTGTGATCACTGCACAATCTTTAGCTATCTTGGCACCAAGCATTGGTTATTCAGTTATTCCAAGTTTATTCGTGTTCTAGACTAAGTTCATTTCACATTGTGAACCGTTGTGGACTTAGCGATTCTCTTCTAGGTTCATTTCAGGTCGTCAAGATGACGAGTAATCTAGTCCTTCTGTGTTCTGCTTTAGGTTTGTAACCCATCTCAATGTGTCCCTTGGTTCCTACTGTAACTAGTCTTGTTTTGGGCAGGAAATAGCATTCAGTGTTGAAGGCTTATAGAGTTGACTTGTCTAGATGTCACTTCTAAGTCCATTCTGATACTGTATTGCTCACTATCTTATGTAGTATACTAGCTATCAGTGTAAAGCCTCCACTATAGCTTTCTGTACCGCTTGTAGACTGCACTATTTGATAGAAATTCGCAAAATCTACGGGTAGCCTGATACCAAGCATATCAGCAGGAAAGACAGAACCACCATGGATGTTTTTGAGGCAAAATTGAGGATCGAAGGAGGTGAGTACTCCTTTTTGTTTGCAAAGGGTACTATGGACAATAATCAGTCAGAAACTGAGTTAGATAATGAAGAAGTATACCAAGATGGTGAAGAACATGTGTTGGCCATACTAAGGATGTAAATTATTGGTGAGTTATGTACTCTGCATTGAAATTGCTTCCACTTTGATGGTGTATCATGGTGATCATACCCAGAAGAAAGTTAAATGGTTGCATTGGGGCCCACATGCATGCCAGCACCATATGCCACTGATAAGAATGGAGGCTGTGGATAGAACAGTCCTGAGGTAGCCATGGATGTGGGTGCACAAAATAGTTGGCAGGTCAATACATATTGAGCAGTACGACTATGGTCCATGATATGTAGTGAGGTGTAGACTGAGTAGAGAACAGGTAATGGCACGATATGGCTACAAGTAGGCCTCGATAACATAGGGATAAAAATCATTGACTTGTCCGCATTCACATGCTAGCCATTGAACAGTATAACCATCCTCTTTGGCATGTCGGGAGAGCATCAAACATCCACAATACCTGCAGTCTGAGCTCCATTCTGGGGTTTCCTTCAACTGCTTGACATATTTCTGACACCACATGACATAGTGGAGAGCCTTGTAGTGTTTGCAGTAGTGGGGGCAAATACTTCCTTGGTACTCACATGGTAGATCCCAAAGCAGGGTATGTCAAGCACCATCTAGAAGGTATTTCAGTGTGAGACTCGTCAACAATGGATGGCTACTTACAAGCAAACTGTGGCTCTGGAAGAGCCTGAGGAATGACAAGTGTTTTGAACTGTCAGTCTTGCTCAGCAAGGGAAAGAGTGGGAGGGGCTTTTTTGCCAGCATCTGTAATGATCGCTGGGGTGAGTTAGAATCTCATTGGAGTGAGGAATCATACCAAGGTCCTGCAGTTGGGCATCAACAGCAGTAGAGTCGCTTGTTGACATGGTTGTTTGAGGTTTGGATAAGGCATCGAGGCATTTGTTGTGAGCAGTGGCAATGTAGGTAATGTTGCTAGAGAAGACCGAAGAAGTCAGGTAGACTAAAACAACCATGCACCATGGTGGTGAAAGGACGCTGTGGAAAGGAATAGAGAACTGATTATACACACTTTTTTATCAGCACTTATGGTGTAGTGGCAGCATAACCTGTATATGTGTGGAGGTCAGGATGTTCGAATCCCGGTGAGCGTCATTTTTTCAAAGTTTTATTTTAAATTTTACACATAGCTACGTCACGTGGTTATACAACGTGTTTGTTGTTTCACTTCTTCCAACCACTTCCATTGTGTTTCATTGTTTCACTGGAATCTTGTTGCCATCTACATCTTCCTTTGAGCATCTTCAATATGTTTCCGAGATTAACGCATGCCCAGTGACTGACATCTGGAAAATTTGGTCCCTCTCTTTCCGGTCACAACCACCTCACAGCTCATCACCTTGATGTCCTTTTCAATCTCCTGGAACAGCCATAGATGTGCTGTATACGAGCACAATCAATTTATCAGCTATGAACCAGGGCATTCTAGTTGGAAGAGACAGTCAGGACGCCTGCCCAATGCAATCCATGACAACAATTTTTCCTTTACTGGAGCAGGACCTTTGTTGCTGGGTGAGAAGAGGCATCAGGGGGAGGTCAACCACGTTGTTGAATTCTCTTTGGATGGTCGTCAAACATATGTTGAGGCCAAACGTCACATCAAGAAGCAGAAAATTGCAGCACAGACTTCTGCACCTTTGTCTGGGTGGATATCCCAGAACGACTGGGTTCCTACTCGGTATGATGCTGAAGTGGAGGATGACGATGACTATGACCAGTTCAAGGTGAGGGCATGGCAGGAGTATGCTCCTCACTTTGCAATGGACATGTCAGGGGAGATAAAGGAGGATGTTGGACCATGGACAGGGAAGCGAAAGCGCTATGACAGCTCTGTGGGTACATTGACACCTGAGGGGTAGTAGGGGTACTGACTATGTGAATACAGGATGACCCCATGTACACCTGGTTGCCATACCGTCAGCCTTTTCTGGACGAAACTCTTCGATGGGCTGAATTTGAGAATGCAACGTTGGCACCTAGCTGTGTAACTTGCAGAAAAAGGTGGAAGGGGCAGGGGAGCATCTTGGAGGAGGAAGCAACAACAGAGGCACTGTATTGCTGTCATACATGCAGAGAGTTCTTTGAGTGCCGGGATTGCTGCCAGTCTCATCATCAGTGTTCCCCTTTGCACAGGCTGGAGGTATGTAAGTTGTCTGGTGCAAGTGTTTGCAATTCTAACAGGGGGAATAGGTGTGGAATGGCGAGTTTTGGGAGGATACAATGCTGGAAAAGATGGGATTCGTCTTCCAACTCAGGCATGGTGGTGGGGAATGCACCCTCCCTTGTCCACCTCAATGGTTAACAGTTCTCCACATGAACGGTATACATCGTCTTCACGTGGCCTATTGTGGATGCAACATTTCAGATTCAGAAAATCACTGGCAGCAGATTATGTGGAACAGATGGTATCCAGCAACAGCAGTCGATCCACAAAGCTGTGCAATGATTGAGTGTCTCGATAATTTTCATTTGTTGAACGTTACAGCAAACGTCAATGTTCGGGATTATGTTTCCATGCTAGAGCAAGCGACGGACACTTTTGGAATGGAATGGGTGCCCAATAGATACAAAGTCTTTGTGCACATGAGTAGGCAGTGGGCCTATCTCAAGTGTTTGAGGAGGGCAGGTGTTGGACATCTGGAGGGGTTCGAGAATGCAAAGGAAGGGTCCATGGCCGTGCAATGCTGGGCTTGCCCATGGGAAGGAGTTAATCTGCCTCCTGATTGGGCCAATGTACATAAGAAAGACCAGTGCATATCTAACTGGATTTTGGCTGTGACTTTACTTATATTTCTTCTTTAGGTACCTTTTCCATCTCTTTGTGGGTCTCGATGCCAATTTTCACATGAAGAATAGGCTTCAGCGCTGAAACAAATGGACCAAAGATCATCCTCTCTATGAGGGTTTGGGATATCAGGTGCCGCCTCAGCTGTATTTCAAACATCTGAAGAAGTATGTGAAGGAGGAAGATGTGAGTGTCTACACCTGTTTTTTTTGTTGGCTGATTTATTTTTGCAGGTCAGTACTTGCATCGCTGATGAGCCTCCAGGCTCTGTACGCTCAGAATTCACAGATTTTCCCTGCTAATTAACGCTACTGTCCCTTCAATGGCCTTTCAGCAAACCAATGATTGCACACCCACTGATACCACTTTCGTCCTATGGCAACCACTCCTTACGTGCTTTGTTATCCATCCCATCTTGCCACACATCATAATTGCCATACTTCATCACGGCAAGGCACCTTTGATCAACAATCATCCCAATATGGAATTGACGCATCACTCAGAAGCATCCAGTTGACGCGCTCATTGATCACTTAATGAAAATGACGTGATTGACACGAGTACCCTCCCAGCTACAGCAATTGCAGCTATGGCAACTACAGACCGTGTTTACTAAGGCTGTTACTTTGCCAAGGCCTCAAGAAAATGTTGCCCCACGTGTACTCCTCAGCATGACGACTATCGCTCAAGTAATCCGCAGCTAAACAGCACCTAACGATCTGTGCATCGCTCAATGACCCCATATGGTTCACATCCATACGTGGCAACGTCGATGAGTTGCTGTTACTTTAGAAGACAAAGTACCATATGTTTCCTCCGATTTTTACAAAGCCAAGGCCTTACAGCCTTACTAAGTCTCGCGTATTTACTTTATTTATAAATTTGTACTTGTAGTATAAAAACTAGCTAGAAAACATAGTTCAAGGGCAGTTCAGCTCTAGTTGACCCCAGACTACGTCAATTATCATCACGCACTAGTCTATCGCCAGTAAACCATGTCTATTCACCATTCTACGGCAATATACAGTTTACCCCAGCATATTCTCGATTGCATGTCGACTCTTGAGCTTACCAGAGTTATTCCATGGTTTTTAACTGTGAAGAGTCCTTCGCTACGTGCTCTTCGCTCTTAACACTATTGGTGCACACTCATACTGTGCCAATATGTGATCACTGCGCCATACCTCACCCCGTTATCTTTTATAGGCCGTCATCGTTTCACTTTCGCACCATTGGAGTTTTTACAGTTTCACTTTCGTCATCGTTATTGTCACCCACTTGGGTAGTCTCAGAGCAGACTTAGGATCAGTTTCAGCAAGTTTTCGTATAGTATCAGTCCCTCGAGTGGACTTTAAGGTTAGTTTGACATAGGATAGGATCATTTCAGTACCAGACCAGTTTCAACATCAACTCAGCACCATTGCATCGTATAGGACCAGTATCACTGCCAGTTTTTGTAGTTCCATGTTTTCCCTTGCCATTCCACTCCCAGCACCTCATTCAACATTTTCTCTCACCACACGCAGTCTCCACTCCGTTTTCTCATCACCTCATTCACTCATAGACTATTGTCGACTGTTTAGTCTATCTTCCATCATTCACCCCGCTCTGATTACCGTCGAGCAATGTTTTCTAGTCTCATCTCATGTTTTCGTATATGGATCCATGATATTCACGTCATACCTGCTTCCATTTCCTCTCCTTTCAAGAGAACCCTACCAGCTTACAGCCAGAGCATCTAGTACTTGACTACCAAGCAGTACTACTTCGCTGACTTAAAGTTGCAGTGTATTCTTGCGTATAGAGGAATTGATCTACTGCATGGAGGTGCCCCGAACCACTCACACACACGATCACCTTGATTGCCGTGCTACTATGTTAATTACCCAATCTCATTCCGAGTTGGTGTTGCTGTTGCCACGGAAGTCTAAGGCCCATCATCGCTTTTGCCGCTTTGATGGAGAAGAATATTAAATTGTCAAGGGGCTTGAGATGCATGGGAATTGGGGCATGTGTCTGTACCCGACACGAATCCATCCGTCCCACAGGTATAGGAGACCTACTGAAGGGCGAGAGGTACATGTTTGCATGTTTTGCACTGTATAGCTTTCTCATACCTCTACCAGATACACTAATATGGATTTTATATTTTGGTCCACACTGAAAGATGTCCGCGTCAAACAAGTTATGTTGTCCTACGACATAGGATGTCAGTATAAGGTCCATTTGCACGACCATTGGAAATCTCTCCCTGAGGACCTACGACTATGGTCTGACAGTGGTGAAGACTTTACAGGTCCCAAGATCGATATCGCACTGCCGATTTGGCATGGTGACATCCACGAAACAGAATGCAAGACCAACAAATCCCTGAAGTATCAAGATGGTGTGGCTAAGATGGACGGTGAAGGGGTGGAGCGTCTTTGGCCCGATTTTAATGCATTGTCAATGCAGACCAAAGAGATGCATCCTGAGGTTCAGCACGACGCTCTGGAGGACAAGGCAGATCGTCATAACCACTGGAAGAACATTGGCCTGGGTCATCTGTTGGGCCAATGCCTGAAGCTTGCTTTGGAGGAACGGGATATCCAGGACAAGGCTTTTGATGACATCGACTCGAGCTTGAAGGCTGATTTGCGAGTGGATTGGATGGGTTTAGTGGATGAATGGAGGAAGGACCATTCCAAGCCAAACTCATATGTACCAAGAGTGAAGAAGAAAGGTATGCTGATCCTTTCACATGTTTTCGTTCTGACATGTTTTAGCAGCATCTATCACAGAGGCTAAAGTACAGCTAAAGCTGTGTCAGGACGAGCTGGAGGACCTTGCAAATGGCTCACAACCCATGAAGGGCAAGAGCATAACAGCTTTTTTGACAATGGGCCTTGAGCTTGAAGACACCCAGTGAGTAATGTCAATGTCCCTTTGTTGCATGGTGATTGACTTGCTATATACAGTACATGAGTATGCATGCTCGAACTATGATTGCCACTATCACTGATAGGATCGATGCCGCTGCTAGGAAGTATCATATCGCACGAGAGGCCATTAAGAATCTGTGAGGGGAGAAAGCCTGCTCCCGGTTTCAGGTTTTAGAGAAGGAGGATGTGGCTCCTGTTCAGGAGCCTGAGACGGACGACAAGGCGACAAGAAAATTAGGGTGGACTGGGGAGAGAGAGAGTCGCAGTCAGAAAGCCCAGTCATTGTCAAAGAAGAACATGTCATGGATATGGACAGAGGCCGGTAGCCCAGATGAGGACATGACCAAATTTTTGCATGAATGTGCGAGTTTCATTGTTACTGGATTTCATCACTAACTGTAGTACATGACAGCTGTTCGTGTTGAATGGGCAAAAGCACTCGCAAGATGCGAGGAAGTAAACCTCCTTTGTGAGGAGATGAGGTGCATCTTATGTTCCTTGATATGGAGCTCCAAGGAGTGGCGGCACCATGCAAAGCAAGACGAGGCTGATGTAGGAGAAGAGATCTGACAAGGGTGGCGTGCATATGCTATGAAACAGGCATGGCACTTGACTCGGATCCACCACCGGTTCGAATACTTGTGGGGCATTGGAACGGAAGCCCCCACAGAGGATAGATGCAACTCCAAGCTGGCTGAGAGTAGTGGTGATGAAGACTGTGAGGTTTACTCAACCATTGGTCTTGAGACCCTGGATCCATTTGGTGTACCAGACATCTCTTCTGACTCATCCAGATCTCCATCAGTAGCCCCAGACATGTAGTATAATTCATCAAATGTAGTGTTGGTAGCTTTCAATGATCACAGAGCAAGGTTGCCTTTCTCGTACATGTACACACATGCAGTGATGAGTGATGTAATAATTCTGATCCGGGTTCCGGTGGTCTAGATTGGGCCTGAGAGGGCCTGTGGCTTGACATGTGTTGATTGTGTTACTATAGAGGGCCCCTGCTACAGCAGGGTAAAATGAATCTGTTTGTTCCTGCTGTGTAAGGGGCCAGAGGCAGATATCTAAGACTAGGGGTGACCATGGTTGGCAGAGGCATAATTATAGGATGTCCCTATATGGATGAGAGCAACCAGCCTCCAGATATGGAGGAAACAGTGCAACAAGTTGCATTGCACATATCCCAAGGATCTACTGGACATGTTAGATTGTTTGTGTTCAACACGGAACATATAAATTCCACTGAGGACAATTCACCTGATGTCCTTGTCAAGGAAGAAGAAGAAACCCTGCAGTTACAAACCCCACCAGTAGAATTGGTGGATCCTGTAACTCCCATGGTACAACCTACTGTATGCACCCCAGTATCTATGGTACCACCTATCGCACCCATTCTAGAGCAACCTCAGCCTGATCCTGCACACAGTCAAGAAAACCAATGAGCTAGTGCACCCAAGTATAGGAAACACTCAAGGACAAGGTCATTCTTCAAAAATGGAGAAATTGTGACCTTACCAACATGGGACAGACTGAGATTGCCAACCAAGAAATCCATATTGATGAGAATGGTGATGCATTCATTATAAAAGGAGGAGTGGCTAATACTAATCAACCTATGAGCAAAGATAAAGGGAAACAATCTACTGTCCCACCTTGGACTGGCACTGCACTGACTAGCAACTCCAATCTGATCAGTGGCTCAACAGGCCCACTGAACAGTGGTTTCACTACTGACCATGCTAGTACCAATAACAGCCCATCAACTGGAGGCAATGTATCTCCCATGCAGAGTAGACGATGATGAGCCTCCAGGCTCTGTACGCTCAGAATTCGCGGATTTTACCTGCTAATTAACGCTACTATCCCTTCCATGGCCTTTCAGCAAACCAATGATTGCGCACACACTGATACCACTTTTATCCCACGGCAACCACTCCTTATGCGCTTTGTTATCCATCCCATCTTGCCATGCATCATAATTGCCGTACTTCATCATGGCAAGGCACCTTTGATCGACCATCACCCCAATATGGACTTGACGCATCACTCAGAAGCACCCAGTTGACGCGCTCATTGATCACTTAATGAAAATGACGTGATTGACGTGAGTACCCTCGCAGCTATGGCAATTGCAGCTACGGTGACTACAGACCGTGTTTACTAAGGCTGTTACTTCGCCAAGGCCTCAAGAAAATGTTGCCCCATGCATACTCCTCAGCACGACGACTATTGCTCAGTAATCTGCAGCTAAACAGCACCCAACGATCCGCTCATCGCTCAAGCAAAACCATATGGTTCGCATCCATACGAGGCAACATCGACGAGTTGCTGTTACTTTAGAAGACCAAGGACCATATGTTGCCTACAATTTTTACAAAGCCAAGGCTTTACGACCTTACTAAGTCTCACATATCTACTCTATTTATAAATTCATACTTGTAGTATAAAAACTAGCTAGAAAACATAGTTACAAGGCAGTTCATCTCTAGTCAACCCTAGACTACGTCAATTATTGTCACGCTCTAGTCTATCGCCAGTAAACAATGTTTATTCACCGTTCTATGGCAATATATCATTTGCACCAGCATATTCTCGATTGCACGTCGACTCTTGAGCTCACCAGAGTTATCCCATGGTTTTTAACTGTGAAGAGTCATTCGCTACGCACTCTTCGCTCTTAACACTATTGGTACACGCTCATACTGTGCCAATACATGATCACCGCGCTATACCTCGCCCCCGTTATCTTTTATAGGCTGTCATCGTTTCAATTTCGCACCATTGGAGTTTTTACAGTTTCACTTTCACCATTGTTATCGTCGCCCACTTGGGTAGTCTCAGAGCAGACTTAGGATCAGTTTCAGCAAGTTTTCGTATAGTATCAGTCCCTCGAGTGGACTTGAAGGTTAGTTTGACATAGGATAGGATCGTTTCAGCACCAGACCAGTTTCGACATCGACACAGCACCCTCGCATTGTATAGGACCAGTATCGCCATCAGTTTTCGTAGTTCCACATTTTCTCTCGCCAGTTCACCCTCAGCACCTCATTCCACATTTATTTTGCCATGCGCAGCCCCTACGCCGTTTTCTCATTGCCTCGTTCACTCACAGACTATTGCAGACCGTTTAGTCTATCCCCCATCGTTCTCCCCGCTCAGATTACCGTCGCACAACGTTTTCTAGTCTCGTCTCATGTTTTCATATACGGATCTGTGGTATTCACATCATACCCGCTTCCATTCCCTCTCACTTCGAGAGAACCCTACCGGCTTAAAGCCATAGCATCTAGTACTTGACTACCAAGTAGTACTACTTCGCAGACTTAAAGTCGCAGTGTATTCTTGCATATAGAGGAATTGTTCTACTGCACGGAGGTGCCCCGAACCACTCGCACACACGATCGCCTTGATTGCTGTGCTACTACGTTAATTACCCAATCTCATTCCGAGTTGGTGTTGCCATTGCCACGGAAGTCTAAGGCCCATCAACGAGCACCTCATAGTGGCAGATCTGGTGGTTCACCAGGAGGGGGACCCCCTGGCAATAGTGGGTTCAGAGGGCCAAATAATGGCAGAAGAAGGGGAGGTAATCGTGTTCCATGATCTAACCATGGAATAGGAGAATGTGGAGGTGCTCCAGCTCCTCCTAGTCAACATACACCATCAGGCAGTGGTGGAGGACCCCCTTCTGACCATGGAAATGATGGGGACAACCCTGATGAATCTGGCAATGAGGGTGATCATTGTAATCACCCTCTCCTGGGGTACTATAAACCATGAGAGGATACACACAGTATGGATTACTCACATAACTGAGCTGAATGAAATGCTCATGCACTGAGTGATCATTGTAGACAAATGCATGCTCACATAGAGCAGTACACAGATGAACATCTACATACCCATTTGCATTTACCCGATGGGGTGAAGGCTCCATGTCTTGATCAGAAAAGTATAACTGCATATATGGGGGAGTTCATCTGTCACTGAGTTTTGGTCATGGTTCAAGAGCTTGGTGGTGTACTTTGAAGCCTCACAGTTGGGAAGATCTGACTGTGGCTGGGAACGCAAGCTATTGATAGAGCCAGTACTAACTGGCACTGCAAAAAAATGTTACCATGACCATGTTATTGAAGTGAATGAGTATGCCAATTGGACATTTGTGTCTATAATAATTGGGCTATACCATCAGTTTATTCACAATTCAGCCATGCAAGAGGCCTGTTCAAAGTTTGATTGAGCCACTTTCACCAAAGGAGGTGGGACAGTGGAAGAGTTCTGTGACCTCCTCCAAACTTTTATTCGAGACATGACTCATAAGCCTGATGACTACACTATGACACAATGATTCATCACTGGACTACCCCATGATATGAGGGATGCAGTGTTTGACAATTGATTGAATGTTGAAGTGAACACTCTTGATGAATTTGTAGAGTCAGCCAAAGCATTTGAAGTGACCGAACACTCAAAGAAAGAATATGGGAAAATACATAATCCCACAACTGCATCTTCAAGTAAGGAAAAGCCAAAAATACCGTTCACTAAGGATAACAATCAACCTTTCCATGGTCGAATGTTCATACAACCAAGTGGCAGTAGATTTTTCTGTATGGCTAATCAGGATTTAGGAGGACAATTGCCTCCTTGACTAATGATGAGCCTAGACTTCTGTGGCAATGGCAACACCAACTCAGAATGAGATTGGGTAATTAATGTAGTTGCATGTCAATCAAGGTGATCATGTGTGCGAATGGGTTTGGGGCACCTCTGTGCAGTAAATCAATTCCTCTATATGCAAGTATACACTGCGACTTTAAGTCAGCGAAGTAGTACTGCTTGGTAGTCAAGTACTAGATGCTCTGGCTGTAAGCCAGTAGGGATCTCTCAAAATGAGAGGGGACAGAAATAGGTATGATGTGAATACCACAAATCTGTATGAGAAAATGTGAGACAGGACTAGAAAACATCACTAGATGGTAATCCTAAGGGGTGGACTGTGAAAATAGACTAAATAGTTGGCAATAGTCTAGAAGAGAGTGAGGTGATATGAAAATGTGGAGTTGAGACTGAGTGTGGTGAGAGAAAACGTAAAATGAGGTACTGAGGGTGGAGTGTCAAGAGAAAACATGGAACTATGAAAACTGGCGATGGTGCTGATCCTATATGAGATGATGGTACTGAAGTCAATGTCGAAACTGTGTCTGGTGCTGAAACAATCCTATCTTATGTCAAAACTAACCTATGAGTCCACACTGGGACTCTCCTATAATGATCCTATACAAAAACTGGCTGAACTGGTCCTATACTGATCCTAAGTCTACTCAGAGACTACCCAAGTGGGTGACAATAACAATGTTGAAAGAGAAAGTGCAAAAACTCCAATGGTGTGAAAGTGAAATGATAACGGCCTGATAAAAGATAACATGGGCAAGGTATGGCATGGCAATCACATATTGACACAATATGAGCATGTACCAATAGTGTTAAGAGTGAAGAGTGGGTGTCAAGGAACTCTTCACAGTCAAAGACCATGAAATAACTCTGGTGAGCTTAAGAGTTGATGTGCAATCAAGAATATGCTGGGGTAAATGGTATATTGCCATAGAACAGTGAATAAATGTGGTTTACTGGTGATAGACTAGGATGTGGGAATAAACTGGTGTAAGCTAAGCTTCAACTACATTTTCTAGCTAGCTTTTTATACTACAAGTACGAATTTATAAATAGTGTAAATATTAGAGACTTAGTCAGGCTGTAAGGCCTTGGCTTGATAAAAACCATAGCGAACATATGGTCTTTTGACTTCTAAAGTAACAGCAACTGGTCGACATTGCCACATATGGATGTACACTATATGGTTTTATGGAGCGATGGATGGATCATTAGGTGCTGTTTAGCTGCAGATTACCAAGCTATAGTTGTCATGCTGAGGAGTATGCATGGGCCAATGTTTTCTTGAGGCCTTGGCATAGTAACAGCCTTAGTAAACACAGTCTGTAGTTGCTGTAGCTGTAATTATTGTAGCTGGCAGGGTACTCACATCAATCATGTCATTTTCATTAAGTGATCAATAGGCATGTCAAGTGGGCTTCTGAGTGATGCAGAAATTCCATTTTAGGATGATTCAATCAAAAGTGCCTTGCCATGATGGAATACAGAAATTACGATGTGTAATGAGATGGGATGGATAGCAAAGTGCATGAGGAGTGATTGCCATGGGATGAAAGTAGTATTGCCATGTGTGCAATCATTGGTTTACTGAAAGTCCATTGAAGGGACAGTAACATTAATTAGCAAGGAAAATCTGTGAATTCTGAGTGTACAGAGCCTGAAGGCTCATCACCACACATCACAATTACCATATCCCATCACAGCAAGGCACCATTGATCACCAATCATCCCAATACAGAGTTGCTGCATCACTTTACACTGCCACATTAACATGTCCTTCAATCACTTAATGAAATGACATGATTGACGTTAACTCATCTCCAGTTCAAGATATTTCAAGCACACAGCAACTACAGACTGTGTTTACTAAGGCTGTTACAGTGCTAAGACCTTGAATTACCATTGACACAAGTGTACACCTCAGCACAACAACTGTAGCTCAGTAATCTGCAGCTAAACAGCACCTCATGATCCACTCATCGCTCAATAAAACCACATGGTTGTCATCTATACATGGCAACGTCGAGGAGTTGCTGTTACTTTAGAACCACAGATTCCATATGTTTACTATGGCTTTTACAAAGCCAAGGACTTACAGCCTTACTAAGGCTCTAATGAATATTCTATTTATAAAACCATACTTGTAGTATAAAAACTAGGTAGATACCACATTTTTAGAGTAGTTCTTACCCAGTTGACCAGTCTACAGCATTACCAGTCAGCCACGGTTACTCCAAGTTGTCCATTTCCACTTGCTTTACTATTAATGTTGTTGATTGGCTTTGTATATTGCACCAATACATGAAATGTTGTGTCAATAACTTGCTTTTGTCTTTTAATACTGCAACATTGCTTCACTTTCACCACATAGGATTGTTTCATCACTTTCACCTTCTATGTCACCATCATTTTCATTGCCCAGTTCAATATTGCCTCTGTGTAGGCCCAGTTCAGTATCATTCTCCATAGGATCACCTTTGTCATCATCATTGTCCAGAGTTGCCATGCATCTATTGCCACAGCATCCCACTCATAGCTCCAGTTACCACATTTTCTCCCAGTTTCCAGGCAGTTTCCACACATTTATTGCCATTGGTTCAACTCACATTATTAGGTACACCCTCTAGCCACATTTTCCAGGTTATTTCAATGTTTTCTAGTCTATTACAACATTTTCTGGACCTTCAGGACACATTTTCTAGAGCATTGCCACATTTTCTAATCCTTCCCTATGTTTTTTAGACTGTTTTCACAGTTTCTATCACAGTTTCTTGGTATTCATGTTATACCAGATTCCATCCCTTTTCATTTATTGAGATCCCTCCTGGCTTACAGCCAATGCCTACTAGTACTCATTGACCAAGAGTACTACTTTGCTGACTGAAAAGTCACAGTGTATCTTGCATTATTGAAGAACTTGACTGCACAGAGGTGCACCAAACCACTCACACACATATGACACCTTGATTTCCATGTTACCACATTAATCGCCTAAGCTCTCTCAGAGTTTTGGGTGTTGCCATTGCCATGGAAGTCTAGGCTCATCACTGGAGGGAGTTCTGAGAGAAAAATATGGGCTTTGGATAATAGATGTCTACAGTAAGTGACCATAATGACTGGCTTTGTTGGTTTTAATATCCCTTAGGAACCTACTATTCCAAGATTCCAATTTATTCATCTGATTGTGGCACTGCTGCAGCCCTCGTTTGAAATGGCCTTATCCCATGTGCAGCTCTTCAACCCAAGGTGGCCTTCATCTTTAGGGCCCTTGAGATTTTCCACCTCTCTAGTCTTCAAAGCCCTCACTTCTCTCTCCAAGCCTTTGCCAAAACACTTTGCAATCTTCATCACGTTCCCTTCCAGCCATATCTGAAGCAGCAGCTATCCATATGCCACAACTTGTATCTTGCAATTCTGAGTGAAGAAGGTGCTCAAACATGATGGGCCCAATTTTAGGATTCGAAACTCATGCCCTTGCTGCATGTATGAGCTTGAGGGTGAGCCAAAGCTTTGTTTTAAAAAGCTGATAACCATTGATGGAAATAATTCACAAAAGTGCATAAGGCATCGCATTGTAGGCCATGAGGCAGAGAAGCTGGACAAAGGCTAAGGCATAGCATGGATGCATCTGCAGATGGATCCGGATCCATCCTGCAGATATTAGGATGCCTGACAAGTAATATCTGCATCTGCAGGTGTGGCTGTGCATGGATATCCATATCTGGGGCATCCGCATTGCAGATACCTGTGTATGTTAGCTAAAATTAAATCTTTACATATCTTCATGGGTATTGGTCTGTTTGCTCCACGTTTTGAGACACTAATTCTACACTATCAAGTTTCTCTAAACGCTATGTTTGATTACCAGAGCATGTCCCAATTGCAAGACAGAAAAATGAGGCAGAAATGCGGTGTTTATTTCACTTATATTTAAGCACACATGTTCATGATACTTCATGTTGGCTATGCAAGGTTAGATTTGTATTTTACAACATCTAAAACAGTAGTAGGCATAAATTTGGCCAGGCCCATCAACAATTAAGAGCCTGAACCAGCAAGAAAACATGTAAATAAAATTAACTAAATCTCTGATTGCTTCCATGGGTCAGGGTGACCTCCGATCACAAATCAGATGGTGGAATCAAATTCCTCGACCTCAAAAACATTAGGCCACATACATGAAGCTAATGTCACCTTCCAATTGAGTGCCACAAGAAGAAAGTAAACTTTAACATAAAATTAACAAAATCTCTGATCACTTCTCATGGGACAGGGTCACCTCTGAGTGCAAATTGGACAGTGAATTCAAGCTCCCTGACCTTGAAAACATTAGAATGTCCTTATTGCATTAGTCCTGCCATCCAAACGAGTGCCAGAAAACTTAAGTAGTCTTTAACAGAAAATCAAAAGAATCTTCATTTGCTTGCTGCAGGCCTGAATGACTTCTGATCGTAAATTGGGCTGCAGATTCGGATTCCCTGACCTTGAAAACCCTAGGAAGTCTATTTCACAGGTGTGGGATGAGGGAGCTGCATATTTAAGCAGAGCATCCACAGAAATAGCTCATTGCTAAAGCCATATCCGGATCCGGCGGATCCAGATATCCAAGCACAGCCACATCTGCGGATATTTTTTCGGATATCTGTTTGGACATCTGCGAATCATCCGCATCCATGCTATGCCTTAATGAAGGCACATCAATCAAACACTTGGACAGTAAATGCAGTGGTGGCGACTATTTCTTGAGTAGAGAGCAGGTCAATCAGTGGTTGTGAGATGCAATTGGAGAGCTTGTGGCATATTCCTGTTCATTTTTAAGCCCTATTTTCTCACCAGTTCTTAGAAAGATGATGTGCCTGCCCCAGAAAATCCCTGCAAGTCTCACTGGCAGAACATGTCCAAGGATACAACTGCAACATCATGGGGTATATTTGAAGAGACAGGGATCTTTGTTGCCATTTGCCAACACAGTTGTATTTTCAAGGCTGTGAATGTGGTTCAAAGCAGGGAACTGTATGTTGCTTATTTTCCAGTAAAATGCATCTAATCTCTTTGAAGGTCAAAGTATCCTCTGTCCATTGTGGAGCACCTACTAGATGTGCTAGGAGAAGACTTAGGTGTTGGTTATGACATCAGATGCCAGTTCCAAAGCACACTTGACCATAGCCCACTAGGAGAGCAAGCCAAGGCCATGAACTTCAAGTCACTGATTGGCCTATTCCACAGACACGCACATAATTGACTCTGTCAAGTCATGCTCCTGGGAACATACCTCCATGGCATGGGGTTGGAAGATTTGGAGGGCTGCAAGCACTTGTTTGCCAAGTTAAATACCCTAGCAGCACAGCTTCGGTATGCCAGTGTCTTCCATTGGCAACAGGTGATTGCCTGCTATTTCGACCATCTCAGCTCCTATGAAATGTTTGAAAGCCTAAGTGAGTGGTCCCTTTTCAGTATTGTACACTTTGAATGCTTTACCCATAAGCACATTTTTTAGCAACAACTACAAGCAGGCTATGGGGATCCTTCGCAATGTTTCCAGCCTTCATGATGCCATGGTACACCTCCAGATAAGAGACATCAGTGTCTTTGACTGGTGGCTAGAAGAAGAGAAAGGGTATCTCAAAGGACTTGCATGCAAACCCCCTGAAGAGATGGTTCAACTTGAATACTTTCATAAACTTATGGTGCTAATGGACCTGAAGTACTCCCATATCCATTCAATTTCTCAGCCACTAACACATCTACAGGATAAAACTCAACAAAGCGATGACTGTATGGGTCAATGACATCCCTCAGACTAATGGGAAGAAAAACAATAGCTGCTGAATTGAAACTGCACACTGCCAGGCTCAAGAATGCTATCAGGTCAAACTCAATGAGATCCTCGCTCTTGAGCTGGAGATAGGGATCCATCCTCATGAACAATAGAAGCCTGGAGACCCTGAATGGGAGAACATGTCAATCAAGCTCCACAACCACTGATGAGCCTAGACTTCCATGGCAATGGCAACACCCAAAACTCTGAGAGAGCTTAGGCAATTAACGTAGCAACACAGTAATCAAGATGTTGTATGTGTGCGAGTGGTTCAGTGCACCTCCATGTGGTCAATTCCTCTATAACACAAGATACACTGTGACTTTTCAGTCAGCAAAGTAGTACTCTTGGTCAATGAGTACTAGTAGATGTTGGCTGTAAGCTGGGAGGGATCTCAATAAACAAGATGGGATGGAATCTGGTATGACTTGAATACCAAGAAACTGTGATAGAAACTGTAAAAATGGTCTAGAAACACAAAAATGAGTCTAGAAATCATAGCAATGCTCTAGAAATTGTGGGGAAGGACTAGAAGATGTTGAAATAGCCTAGAAATTGTGGGGGAACTGCAAGAAATTGGGAGAAAATATGGTAACTGAGGTGCTGAGTGGGATGTTGTGGCAATAGATGCATGGCAACTCTGAACAATGATAAAGATGAAGGTGATCCTATGGAGAACGATGCTGAACTGGGCCTACATGAAGGCAATACTGAACTGGGCAATGAAAATGATGGCGATGTAGAAGGTGAAAGTGAAGTGATGTTGTGGTATTAAAAGACAAAAGCAAGTTATTGATGCAAGATTTCATGTATTGGTGCAATTAACAAAGCTAACAAACAACATTAAGAGTAAAGCAAGTGGGAATGGATAACTTGGAGTAACTGTAGCTGACTGGTAATGCCATAGACTGGTCAACTAGGTAAGAACTTGCTCTAAAAATGTGGTATCTACCTAGTTTTTATACTATGAGTACGGTTTTATAAATAGAATATTCATCAGAGCCTTAGTAAGGCTGTAAGTCCTTGGCTTTTGTAATACCCATAGTAAACATATGGAATCAGTGGTTCTAAAGTAACAGCAAGTCTTTGATGTTGCCATGTATAGATGATAATCTTGTGGGTTTATTGAGCGATGAGTGGATCATGAGGTGCTGTTTAGCTGCAGATTACTGAGCTACAGTTGTTGTGCTGAGGTGTACACTTGGGTCAATGGTAATTCGAGGTCTTGGCACTGTAACAGCCTTAGTAAATGTGGTCTGTAGTTGCCATGGCTGTAATTATCATAGCTGGAAGGGTACTCATGTCAATCATGTCATTTCATTAAATGATTGATGGGCACATCAACTAGGTGCTTCTGAGTGATGCGGCAATGCCATTTTAGGATGATTGTCAATCAAAGGTGCCTTGCCATGATGGGATACGGTAATTGTGATGCGAGGCAAGCTGGGAAGGATAACAGAGCATTGAAGAAGTATAGATATCATGGTTTTAGGATTGTATCTGAATGTTTGTGGCATATACTGCGAAAATCCATGGTATTATCGAGAGTTGGCAGTATTATGGAGTACATGGGGATTATAATGGAGTCGTTTTGAAGGTATTGGGTGATGAATGGATAAATCCATGAATTCTGAGCATACAGAGCCTGGAGGCTCATCACTGCATGTATCAGAGGGTGTTGGATCAGCTAGAGGCACTAGTAGTGGTGCATATATTTGAACTAACTAAGATGGATATGTCTCAAACAGGCAAGTGATCTTATGGCATTAGTATTTGGGGGTTTAATGAGGCTTGAAGGTTACAAGCAAAGAAAGCATATTGCAAAAGCTCTACAAAGTAGGTCACAGGCCATTCAAACAGCAATTGACCAGTACAATGCCACCACCCCTAAGGCATCTCCACCACAATTGATGTTGAAATGGGACCAGGTCATTGAGTACACCTTTCTAGCAGAATTTGACATCCTGCAAGATGCTCATCAAGACATACAATCAAAACCATGGGTGACTCCAACTGGATGTCATGCATTGGACACATACTTTAGGATGAAGCATGCACAAGAAGAGATCATACAACTCAATGTTGAGATAGCATGTCTTGCCACCTACATGAGAGATGAGGAGGCATATCTTTCATATATGGAGGAGGAGCTATCAAAGGACAGCCCCCTGATTGCATTTCAAGTACGGCAGCTTCATATCACTTGCATGTGCATCCACAATGCACATTGCCATTGTTTTGAGAGACTGAGCAAGATGAATGGGTTTTGTGGGAGTATCAAGGCAGGAAAATGCAAAGGCAGTCACCTGGGGTTTGATATCCCCATTTTGCCTCAAAGAGATGCATCTGATGATGTGGTAATGGCTGCTGATGAGGGTGACTGTAGTGACAATGATGGTGAGGAGGAAGAGGAGGTTCTTAGTACAGCACTCAATGTTTTGAAGATTGCAGAAGATAAGTCAGATTACATAGGTGATAAAGAGTTTTAGGTTAAAATATAATATACAATCCTTTTTTCTGAATTTATTGTGATTTTCTGTGTTTTTTTTGAAGGGGGGGCATGTTGGAAGGGATAGACAACAGGCATGAGGGCAGGCAGTGATGAGAAGGCTTATGGGATATTAATCGGCCAGTTGATGAGCATGTGGTTGGGAGATGATAGGTGCAAGGGTTCTAGATCAGATGTCTTGATCCTGAGTATCCAGCAGACAATGCCAAGGATTAGCATAACCAATGAGCTACAATAGTTTTATTCTAAGTTGGAAAACATTCATT
Organism: Armillaria altimontana; assembly: GCA_022818075.1. Classification (NCBI taxonomy): domain Eukaryota; kingdom Fungi; phylum Basidiomycota; class Agaricomycetes; order Agaricales; family Physalacriaceae; genus Armillaria; species Armillaria altimontana. The sequence goes on from JAIWYR010000012.1 coordinate 82,036, forward strand.
GAATGTATCTAGAAGTGTATGAAAATCACCAGGCACAGGTCTAACTAGATCTGGAGCAAGGGGAGGTACTCCGGGTCTAATATGTGTCTATATATAGAATTATCAGGTGTATTGAACACCTTGGCATGCCAGAAACACATATCCAACTCCTTACTGACTCCTCTTTGCCATCAGCTTGTCTCTCTCCTACTCACAGCAACATCATCAAAACACTTCTCAGTCTCGTCACCAACCCTGATACTGTACTATTTCGACCTTAAGTTCACATAACATGTCACAGAGGCCTGTGAAATGAAGATATGCATACCTCATAGCATGTCACAGTTTACAGTGAAGAGTTGAAAGAAGATTCTAAATTAATGCCATTTTTGAGTGAGGAATAATGAAATACACATCTCTGAGTGTCTATATGTGTTCCCAGATGTTTCCATCATACCAGCAATTCAGTTTTATAATGTAGCCTCGACGAGACTATGAAAAGTTGTTGGTATCAAGTCAGAGTGCAGAAATAGCACCAACATTAGAAATTTAATAGACCTGTTCTCTTGCCAATGTTTGGCCCTTCCAGTGAATTGTCTAACCAGCAACCCATGATGTCACCACTGAGTGGTAAAAAGTACCTTTATAAAGGATTGAACTCACAGCCTAGATATTTACTCACAGAAGATAATCACAAGGCCACAACAGTGATGAAGATCATGCAATATGAAGATGAACATACCCTGTCACAGCCATCCATGAACATCTGCTTGGCTGAAGATGTTGCATAACATGTCACAAGCCATGAACATAAGGTCAAAATAGTACAGTATACAACATAGTGATGAGATTATCATCTATTTTTCTGGAGATTCCAAGATGTCTGTCCATAGCAGCATCCCTTACACTGATCATGTCGAGCCAATACACACATGCACCACAGCCCTCTGTCCCATGGATTCCCAGTCTACAAGTGAGGATGGCTTTGGCAGTCCTGACATCAGTGACCGAGAATTCAACACCATTATCCAGCTCATCTCAAGCAGCAGGAGAGCTCAAACTACCCTCATTCTTGATTGCATTCATGCTGGTGGATTCTCCAAAAACCTGCCACTGTCATTGGAGAAATTTTACTTTTTGGATAACCTAACAAGTTCAATGAATATGCTTAATGCAGGGCACGAGATGTTGAAACATTTCCCTGGCTATCAGTTGATCCTGGTGGGAGACTGGTGTGCAGATATGAATTCCCATGTACTTCTGGCAGCAAACAAAGCAGATGATTGCAAGATGTGAATTGGAGTATTTACACAGGCTCTCATCAAGAGCCTCATATCGAGTGACTTGAAGGACAGATCAACATTCATGGATCTCTGGACAGTTGTCATGGCTGAAGTGTCACACAGTGATCGAGTTTTCAATTGTTGGCAGGGCATGAACTTGCGGCAGAGACCTACCTTCATTGGAAAATACAGGGATGCACCAATTCCATTCCGTGAATAATGGTCTATCTTTACTGGAAATTGCGCTGCATGATAGATTGATTCAATTTGTGCAGAAGCCTTGTGAATAACTTGCTCTTTTTATTGTTCCAGGTGCATTCCTCTTCTGCTGCTAGTCATTGTACAGTGCTAGACTTTCTGGACTTGGCAATGTATAATGCTCTCTTGATGTTCTCCTTGCTTAGAACCTGTCAGATTCTGAAATGCCGCCTATTAATGATATTTAATTTATGCGAATATCACCAAGTTGAGAATGAGTACAACTACAGTGAACAAGTGCCCAACAGTCAGATGTATGCCAGTTCTTTCATGCCTCATTCAAATGTACAAGCTTCAAAGCCTCATGCCACCTATGGGTAATCCTGACCCTAGGGAGACAGACTTGTCGTAGGGTTTGATGGTTTGATTCCCAGACGGGTAGGATTGCGGGACGTCGGACATGTACATGGCGAGCGCGACGGTGAGGTAGTAGGAGTGGTATGCGGTTTTATAGATCACAATCAGTGAATGTCTTCATATAATGAGCAAACAAAACCCGACGTCAGCCGAAGGAGGTACGCACTTTTCAGAGAACTTGCTCAAATAAACCGCGTCCTCTGGAGCAGTGATAAACTGCCCCATCTGTCTGGAACGTCGTCTCCAGAAAAGCTCCAGAATATCAATGAACACAGTAGCTCTCCCTGCGAAAATGCTTCTTGAGGCGGTAATATATTGCAGACTCCACTTGAACGAGTCGTTTATCGCGATTTGGTCGACTTTGGGGACGCGGTACCAGTAGGGCGCGTGATCGATGAGTCCATCATGCCGTCCGAAACGAAGAAGAAGGCTGGGAGTTGTGAGTGGATGGGTGAGAATGGTAAAAAAGGAAGATACGGAAGGTTGAACGCACGAGCTCGATGCCCCATCCGAGTACGGCAGCCTTCAGGTACCCGACGTCCGTCAGTGAGGTCCCCTTGATGATCTCGGCGATGAAGACGACAGACATGCCGTAGTTCAGTTTGCCTCCAGGGATGTTGTAGTCGAGATTCTAGCAGAAGGATAAGCTCGGTTCTGTTTTCCGGTGAAGCTCTCTCACCAGCTCGTACCACTCAATCACATCCTTAGGCATACCCTCGCTCGTAATGTAGTCGGGCAGCTCCTGCTTGATAATCTTCCATGCTCCTTCGAAACGCGCGCAGCGGGCTGCCTTGTTGGTTGACATGTCTAGCGAACGTGGATGGACGTGATAGCTGGGCGCGATAAGAAAGTGGTGCTATATGAACGGTGGGTCGTGTCTAAGATTTTTCTTGTTCGCTTATCCCCAAATAATATCTCTTTCCTGGAAGGACGCGGAGGAGGACGACGGCCTCTCGGATGCCGACATTCTGAACGCGAACACACCCCACGGTAATATCCACCCCGCTACACCGACCACTCATCCGTCTCCTCCACGATTTGAAATCCCGCTGACTTCACACCCGGAAGTTGGGCTGGAGGTAGCTCTAACGGTCAAAGGGTTCGACGGTTGGCCAGACAAAAATGCCAGTCGTTGATGTGTCCAGGTCTTCCTGGTACATAGAAGGCGGGATGGGAGTGTATGTCGGTCCTGAGAGTGATCATTTTACGGAAGATAGGTTGAAATGCGGAAGAGAGTTGGGAGGTGGGTGAGCAAAAGTATGGAGCCGTTAACCTTGGGGCTGAAGAAGCTATGGTACTGCTAGTAAGCACGGTTGAAGTGACCAATGAGTCCGCAAGACATATGACGACGACGGAGTCGTGGTCTTCGACAGGCCGGCGACACTGATAAGAGAGAGATGCCGAGTTGCGATCTCCAGGTCGCTTGACGGGATAACTGTCCTTGGATATCGACGTCGGTGTGGATTCGGCTGATCCTCCTTGTCTTGGCCGTACAAGTTCTTATCCTTGTATGGATACGAATCTGCCTGAGGATAAGCAGAGTCAAAGAACATGAATTGGATCCATGCTTACCATCATCCACAGGCTTATCTTCACCAACATCTTGAAAATGTCCCGTCGAAACTTATCGTCCATTTTGGCCTGCATTTTTTACTTTGCCTCGCATTCTGTAGCAAACGGAAATGCCTTGAAGTCCTGTGGTGTCGTTTGCATATTGCAGCTGTGTGCTGCTCCCGGCCCAAAAGTTTGTTGTATCGTGACTTGAGCTCGGCTGCCAGTAGAAGTCTTGATAGCGAAAGGAATGCCGGAGGGTCCCTGTCAGAAACATAAGTCCTGGTAACCATTGTAAATAAAACATACTTTTTCTTCTCTCAGAGTTTTTCTCTGCTCTACAGCATCATCCTTCTGTGCTTCATGCCATGCTCAGTCCCGAAATCCAAGGGTCCAGCTGAGTTCGGCTTGTCGAGTTGCTGAGACGACTGAGCGCGTCCTCAACAGAAAGCTTGAGTCGGTCATACAAGTGTCACGGTTTGTTAAAAATGTGTGCGTCGGAGAAAGCCGCGTCGCCGTCGAGTATGGTGATGGTAAGAGACGAAGAAACGTGGGCAACGTGAGAGCTGCCGATCGACAAACAACCCTGACCTTGTACCACCAGTGGCACCACGCCTGGAATCGCAAAGCAAGAGAATTATATTAAATAACGATACTATATAGTGTACAAAAAATAATAGAATGAAGTAAAATGAAAGGCCTGAAGAAATGTTCGTGTTTCCAGGGGAAAAGCACGCAAGACTACGAACTGTCAAAGTTCGTACGATTCTAACGTCCCGTTCCAATGTATGCAACGTCGCTCGATTCTCGAACGGGCGTTCGTGCCGTGGCAAGCATAGTCTCTCGTTGAGTCTTTCCAACGAGAAGCTGAACCTTGCCGTTGTGGGTCCGACATGATTCCAAAGACTCACGCTAATCCTAGGAACGGTGTGTTGGAATGAAGGAACGAAGACGAGAGGAGAGGAGAAAAGGGGCATACAAAGCAAGAATGCCTCCCGAGGCATACCTCTAATCGTACATCACCCAGGATTTCCACGGCGATTGTTTCTATTTCCCCGGTCCTAACGGCCGCTAGAAGGGATGGGGGACGGCATCGAGTAGGGCCTCCTGCCTCTCGAAGGACAACTTTTTTTTTCCCTCGGAAACGATTGATGACACAAGAATACCGGATATTGTAGATCCTAAATGAATTTCAGCGGGAAAAGGAATATATCACGCACATAGATGGTGTCGACGCCCCGAACCAAAGTTCATAAACTGAAAGAACAATTATCCCAGCACGTCAGCACAAGGGATCGGCAACCTACTTTAGGACGCTATCGTTCCACACAAACGGCTGCAAGGATACGAAGCAGCATTGCATGAGTGCAGTACACAAAGCTAGTAAACGATGGAGTCGACGCCATACACCTTGCCGTCAGGCCTATGAGTGCCATTCATGATCTCGATGATCCTTTTCCCAGCGTGATTAGCAAAAGGTGTCGATGCACAGACTCGACGACATACCTCGAACATAATTCATACTTGATGCAAGCGATCCCAGCACATAGCCGAGCGACCACAGCTGACAAGGCGTCTGCCTGGATGTTTGCCAAGTTTGAAACCAACGATGGCTGCCGCCAATTGGCTAGGACAGTCAGTAGGTCTGCTTGCAGTATGGGACCAGCTGTTCGCGAGCTTTAGCTGACATCCCGAAAGGTGACTATTCAATAGAGGTCGTCCGGGCGAACTGCCGGCGACGAAGGTAGCCGGGGCTATCAACGACATTGAAGAAAAAGAAAAACGCCATTCCTGAAAGCTGATTGACGACAAGAGAACGCGAGATCACCACTGTATTTAGATCCTGGACAGATTTCAACAGAAAGCAGGGGAGTTAAGGATAAAGAACGTACCTCGCCCAGGACTAGCATCCATGCCGCAAACTGTGGTTCGCACACTGAGGGAACGGTTAGCAGAGAATGCGTGAGTAGTTAACAACGCACCTCGTAGAAGCATACCCCGTTCCGTGCGAGAGGTTACACTGATATCTAAGACAATATCAGCCTCCAAAGACGACTCGAGTTGAAAGCACATACCTCTCATGCTACCCGCCCTGCTCCGTACCATTTTTGCTGACCCTCGTCCATAGATTAGCACACGAAAGGCCCATCGCCTCTGGCTGATACCCCGCGCACAATTTTTTCCTTCACACCAGCCTGCCGCCTCTGCTGTACAGTCCGTCGTCTGCCACACAGTGTGTTAACATCCGCTGACAGCTTGCTCATCGAGTCGATCGTGTTTTGAATACAGGAAAATGTGGACCCACGCGGACTTCGCTGAAAATTCGTAAACAGCCCTTCTTCTTCAAGTCAACCCTGTATCCAGCCTAACAGTTGCCCAGCCTAACAGACTGCCGCTAATTAGCTAACTAATAGGCAGATCTGCTTTGGGTGCGGTTCCTCTATGAGCGAGCTTTAGCTGAGGTCCTGGTGAACGCATAGTCTATAGAGGTACGTACTATGTAATATAGACGTTGTTCGGGCGACCCGTAGCATCGAAGACCAGGGGAAGCAGTAGAAGAGAGGTGGAGATCGTGCTATTCCTGAGAAGTGGTTGAAGCCACGAGAACATGGGAACACCGTAGATCATACGTACCTTGTAACACTATACGCCGTTCCTCTGCGAGGTTTATTTCGAGCGAGATATCACACTGGTATTGGTTTTGATGTCAGCTTCAAAAGACAACGACTCGGATGCAGAGTACATACCTCATATGCCAAAAGACAGACCTGCCCTTCCCCGTAGTGTTGCCGAACGTGTCTCCTCCATGACGGTCCTCCAAGGTCCTCCTCGCCGTGAATCATCGATGGCTTAGCACGGTAGGCGGTGGTCGAGACGTTGAACGGGCATTCCCGAGCTGAGGCGGCAGATCGTGGGTGACATTGACAGCTATTTGAGAGTTGAAATATTTTCTCTTTCCACCGCCCAGAGTTGTCCGTGTGCTTGAACATTGTCTGCCGACTCGACCCAAAAAATATTTGTACTGGCTTGACGTCAATGAGTTGCATTACTGCTGCGAGACGAAGAAAGGATGAGGCCTTGGAGAAGGCGTTTAGCGCGCGGATTGACTGGAGAGTGAACGCTTTACCAAAAACCCACTCCTCGCTACATCTGCCCACATCTCCCGCATCTCGTGTTGGCGCATTCCTGTCCGATATCGAGGCTGAGACTGTCATAATGGCGAGAGAGACCTGCGATGTTGGAGAAGCGGAAGATGTCGAGGGAGTAAATTCTGCAAAGCTTCGTCACTAAATCCAAGGGCCGTGACGAGGTGTTCTGAGATAATCTTCAGTAGAAGGCTGGAGTAGGCGCCAGATCTTGCCGATGTGCACATTAGAGAAAGTGGTGCCGCCGTCGAGGGTGATGATAGTAAGAGTCGAAGAAACGTGACCAGCGTGGAGCTAACGATCACAAACAACCCTTACCTTGTACCACCATGGCCACCGCTGGCGCGAATGACGAGCTCAAGGCCGTCACGGTTGACGTCGCCCAAACGTCCCTTGTCACTACGCATCAAAGCCCTTACGGCCACATCCGTGTCACTCCTCTCTCAACCAAACGTCATCCAGGCTAATTACACCTCGTGCCCAACGACGACCCTCCTCGCACGCCCACCCTCCGCAGATCCTTCGCTCCCTGCATGCGTCGTCTCAACACTCGGTCCGCTGCATATATTTCGCTTTAGCCTCAGTCAATAGACCTTATGCCGTGACGTACCAAACGAGCGATGAGTCGGCGCCGCCATCCGTCGAGCGTATCCTCCGCCCGTGCCCCCGCATGCACGTTCTCCCTCCACCACGCGTCCTTCAAGTTAGCGACGACATGAATTCGCAGAACAGGAGAATTATATTGAATGATAATACTACCAGAGTACAAAAAGTAATAGACTAGAAAGTATGAAGTGAAATAAAAATAGTCATAGTTATGAACAGGGAAAAGCACACAAGACTACGAGCAGTAACTCGTACGATCGTAATCTCCCCGTTCCAACTCCGAAGGAATATGCCTCCACTTGAATGAGAAGGGGTCTATTCCGTTCGTGCCGTACTCTCTGGTTAAGCCGCCCCAACGAGAGAGCTGAAGCTTGCTGTTGGGGGTCTGACATGCCTCCAAAGGCTCGCGTGAGTAAATAGCCCTGGGCCTAAGAACTTGGATATCAGCGCAGGAAGAGTCGGGGGAGAAAGACATACCATAAGCAAAGTCCCCCCCCCCCCTCGCCACCCCGAGAACTCCTGTTCGATTAGCCGCAACAGGAATGGGGAGCGCGTCGAGTTACACATCTTAAAGGTCGGCTGTATGCCTCAGAAATGACTGACACCATATACGGTCGTGTAGATAGGTGCTAAACCAGTTTCAGTGGGAAAAGAAATGCGAAGCCGGCATGGATGGCATGGACGCCGCAAATTAAAGTTAAAAGAACATTAGCTCGGCGATGTCCCTGGTAACGCTACCCTCGGCACAAAGAAACGGCTGCAAGGATGCGATGCAGTATGAGCTGAAGAATGAGGTTCAGCACAGGAAAAGATGGAGGTAACATAGCATACACCTTGCCTTGGGGCCTGTGCGCGCAATTCAACAGTCCTACGTATCGTGTAATTAGCGAAAGTCATTGATGGACAGACTCGACAACGTACCTCGAACCCGGTCAACTCGCCGCCAGTAAATGGTCAAACTGCCACAACATCGAAATGCTCGCTACTTGTACCACCGAGGTTGCCTGGCTGAGTCACAATGAGCCATGGCAAATGCGGATGCAGGTTCAGCACTCGGTCGACGATGATCCTCCTACCCAGCCTCTAAACTCTTCCGTGACAGACAGCTTTGTCGTTCCATGCGTTGATACGGGATGTCGTCACAAAGTTCCGGCTGCCTTCCCGGCATCGACTGAAGGAGCGTACACCTGTCGTACCAAAGTCAGCCACCAAAGTTAAGGGCTCTCTACAGAAAAAGACACACCTTTCTTCACTTCAAACTCCGTGCCGTCTTCATGATTCCGTCGCTGAAAATGAAAATAACACGCAGACCTCGTTGCTTGATATGAATCGTCCCCTTGAGGCAGACATGGTTGGCAGAGGATAGAAAATAGGAGAAGCGATTAAAGACAGAACACGAGAACACCGCGGGAATCAAAAGATCCTGTACTAATGTCAATGGAAGGAAGGTTAATCAAAAGATAAGCAACGTACCACGGACATTGCTGGTGTCCACGTCGCAAGATGAGGTTCATGAGCTGAAGACTTGGAAACGGTCAGCAGAGGACGCGTGGGTAGAGAATCAACAACGTACCTCGGAAAACTACACCCTGTTCCTCTCTGTGACACTGACATACGATTGGAATGATGTCAGCTTCTAAAGACAATAACTCGAGTGCAAGGCACGTACCTCTCATGCTAGAAGACAAGACCCGCACCGCCCCATACCAAACACGTCACCTCCATAATGGTCCTGCTCGCGATAGCTTGGTGGCGGGCGACTAGGCAAAGTACGACAGGGGCGGCGGTAAGTATTATCCTCTCCTCCAAATTCCCAGTGTGCCTTCCTGTTCTGCCGACTCGATCCTCAGAATGCAGCTCGACATATTCGTGATGCAGACATGAGAAGGAAAGACAAGGCCTGTGAGAAGAAAAAGGCCCTTAGCTCGGGGATCGACTGAATAGTGAACGTCTTACTCAAAGCCCACGACCGCTTTGAACACTCCCGCATCTCGCTCGCATTCATCGTCTTAGCGTAATCCTGGTCCCATAAATTGAGGCTGAGGTTGGCGATTGCATAGAAGGGGTCGGAGCGGGATGATGCCAAGAGGTTGTTCGTCACACGATTGAGCGTGCTGCGTGTATTCAGCAGTATGCGCGAGTCGGTCATACTTGGCCTCGTAGGCCACAAGTTCACTTCGATACTTCTCATCAGATCACTTGTCCAGGTCTTGCATGTGCATGTGAGTTCTGGAGAAAGTTCGCACCGTTGATGCGACGAGTGGACAGATGAAGTGAAAGAAAGCATGATATCCGGGCCGAAGTCGATTACTCTTTGGGAAAGGACGCGAGTCCGGCAAGTCGGCAACTTGCCTCCTCTTTTGATTCTCCCTTCAGCGTTCCAATGCCCATCCTCGTTCCAATCTGTTCAATAGACGCTACATCCTCCCTTCGCTAACCGTATATCTTGTTCCTGCAACGACGCTAGCATGTCGTGCCGATTTTGGTATATCGCGTTTGACAAGAGAGATGGATGGGACGACGGCGAGCTGGTGTGACTGGCGTCAACGCGGCCTTCGATTCCTCTATGACTAGAGCAGGAGTTCCATCAAGAAACGAGGCGTATATTGGGATAGAGAGCACTAGAGAGCCTCCTTTGGTGTACCTTACTATCATGATTTTTGGCATCTGGGATTAATGTCGTTGCCGGCACGAAGGACGACACTGGGTACGGCTTGTTTGCGGAGTCCTTGAATTTGGTGGTTGACATTGCTACACTAGGTTGCTATACATTTTTACCGTGGCATCCCTTCCCTGTGGTCAACTCCAACTTTGTGGCTACACTTTCTTTTCCGGCGACCACGACGTATGGGACGACAAAGTTGGCATATTGTTGCGCGGTCCTTTGGAGGCTTGGATCATCGGCAACCATGCTCTGAATCTCGCCCATCGGATCTACATAGACTCGCAGCTAACCAGGCGTGCTTGCCTGATATTGTGGTCACTCGAGTATTCTTCGAATGGACTGCGTCGCAACTGGAGCCTGGCGCATGTGCATGAGGTATGAATGGATTCAAGGTATGTCGTCGGGTCTGCGTTGTCGTATTTTCCTAATCACGCTGCGCAAAGGAATGTCGAGACCATTGTTAGCACTGAAACGACGGTAAGGTGTACACCATCAACACCATCCTTTTCTGACCTCGTCTACTGCAGTTAATGCTACTTTGTATCGTTTGCGGCCAGTTCTTCATGGAGAAAGATAGTCCTACAAAGTATGCTGCAGAGTCCTCGCGCCGACGTGCTGGATTAACCGTTCCTTCAGTTTACGAACTTGGAGTTGTGGTGTAGACACTATCCATGTCCGCGATACTTTCAAATAGCCTTCCCTTTCCCCTTGAAATCGGCTCAGAGTCTATAGACACTGCGGTACTACTTGTGTCATCAATCGGTTTTGAGGGAAAAAGTCGACCTTCACGACGCGGAAGGCTCTGCGCCATCTTCTCCCCCAACATCGCCTCTCATCCTTCCTAGGGATATTTCCAGGACGCTTCTGCCATGGTCTGCCTCCTGCAACGGTCCTCGAAATGGCAGGTTAACATTCAATGGAATGGCAACTCTGGTATGCCAGGAGCTGTCGAGTTTGCAGGCCGGGTTGTGGTCGGGGTAGACTGATCGTCGTACTCCTTGATAACGCTGCACCTCAACTACCCGCATACATCACACCGATACTAAACCGTTGCGACTCCTCTGCCTATGATGGTATCCTATCTCCCAGGCGAACACGGTAGAAGAGTTGGCAAGCATTTTGGCTGGGATCGCAACAAGTGGGGAGGAGATGCTTGCGTAGTGTGTGCGCATTCATCGAAGATTCCATTCACTACCAGCTGAATGGTACCTACTACTACCGCTGCAGATAATGAATGGAAGATGCTCTTCCCTAGGAACGGATTGATTGTTCTCGGACCTCATGAGCAAGTCTTTTCCATATCCATGTTCCATCAGCTCCGTTGCCTGAATGTCATTCGTAACGCAATCGTGGAACGCAGCGGAATTCAGGGCCATGACGGTTCGTGTCGTTTGACATGCAATATAGGATGCACTAGGTCCGAAAACGATGTAGGAAACTCATTCAGCCGTCGAACGCTCGGGATCTGTTTCTTGGATCTTCCAATTTTCAGAGGGCGTGGGTTTTAATATCCGATCATGGAATGATATACCAACAAGGGGATATGAACTATCCAGGCCTACGCAAAATGTTTAACTACGAGGTATGTTTGCGCTTTCTGCTCATCATCCCCACTCATCCTTACTTTCCTCCCTTCGTAGGTCTCTTTTCCCTCCTCTTCTCTACATCCATGAACGGTGTGTAATCGTCGTCTGACGCGTCTTTGGCGCGTCCTTCGTCCTTGTACGCCTCGTCGTCGAGTTTATCGGGGTGGATGACTGTGGTCTCGTGACCGCCATCAATTTCCTTTTCTGCATTTTCTCGCTTTGATCTCAACCATGAAGCGCATCGTCAACAAATGTGAGCTCCCCGGCATTTATCCCCGTCTTTCTTCATTCTGGTGTCTCGTAGATCATCGCTAGCACCCTCGAGTCATTGCTAAGTGAATGGTAAGCCTTTTCATGAAGGTGTTATTTAAACAGTACGTTGATAGCCCTCCTTCTGGGGAAGCGTCGTATTAGATAAAGTGGGTCCATGAAAAGCTCCTGCTTGTGGATAAGAGAAACATGCTCGATATAGATGTCGTCGAATATACAAGTTGAATAGTTCAATGTCATACATTTCGTGAATTAGTATATTGGGGAGGTTGGAACAGCGACTAATTCCCGAGACGAAATGAAGACTGACCATCGCTTCTCTGATTTTTACCTAGCTTTGCTGTACCGCCTATCAACGAGGTGTTCTATTACTTGGTGTTCAAGGGACTTTCGCAATAAACTCCGAAAGACAGAAATCTTTATACATGTAAATAGTCATTAACACATTTGCTACTAAGCAAGACTATTTTCTCGACCTATTTTATTTATCTAACAAACCAATGCAGCTCTGATTCATGGAACTCGGGATAAAAACAAGGCCGTGCTGTTTGACAAAAATGTGAGTGAATAATTAACTGGCGAAAGAAAGTGGCACTAACGAGATCATTCTCCAAGAGGAAGGACCGGGGAGATGGTCGGGGAGCCCGTGACAACCTGTCTGCCCGCAAGAACGGGAAGAGCAGGAATGGCGGGCGGAGCGGGGAAGGCGGGCGGAGCTGGGGGAGCCGGGAGGACAGGAATCTGTCTGCCTGCAAGAATGGGAAGAGCTGGGAGGGGAAGGACCGGAACAGCGGGCGGCGCTGGGAAGGCAGGAGGCGCGGGGAAGGCGGGTGGAGCTGGGGGAGCTGGGAGGACAGGAATCTGTCTTCCTGCGAGAACGGGAAGAACAGGAAGAACGGGAGTAGCGGGAAGGGCTGGAGTAGCAGGTAGTGCCGGAAGGGCAGGAACTTGTCTACCTGTGAGAATAGGAAGAACGGGAGTAGCAGGAAGAGCTGGAGTAGCAGGAAGTGCCGGCGTAGCAGGTACAGCCGGAGGTTGTCTGCCTTTCAGTGTGGGAAGTGCTGGAAGTGCGGGAGGTGCGGGAGGTGCGGGCAGAGCTGGAATAGTAATCTGCCGCCCTGAAATATCGGTCCCATCTTCACGGGGAACGACTGGGGAGATGACCGGGGAGATCGTTACAACCTGTCTTCCCATAATAACAGCGCGGGGAAGGGTGGGGAGGACTGGGGAAATCGTAACCTGCCTGCCCGTAATATCATCACGGGGAAGGACGACAGGGATAACCCCGGCGCTGGCGAGGAGAGGTAGAGCCAGGAGAGCGGACACAGAGATATGGGCGAACATTGTAAAGTAAGATATAAGCTGTAGAGTTGTGAGGGCTTGAGAATAATACCTGGTGGTTAATCCTTCTCTTATAGCTTTCTAACCTGTCTCCTCTGGGCGACGGAAGTCATCAGTCGTGGAGTAGAAACCAAAATACAAGTTGATGAGTGCCCAGGTCGAGTGGGGGGAACGAATGACGCGCATGACGCGGTCAACAATCGTTAGGGCTGGTATGTTTTATGATGTGCGATACGTCGCGGAACCGAGCAAGGAAGACTCAGTCAAAAATAGTCCCTTGTCACGATGTGAGCCTTCTCTGAGCATCATTACCAGTGACTGGGCTCGTGCGTGCGAAGATAGTCAGCAGGTTACGGGGATATGGAGATCCAGTATGTTGATGTTCCCCGCCGTTGCCATCCCGCCAGTCATTGGATGGCGATACTATTCGGAATAGACTGATTCTATCTAATAGTATAGTCGAGAGAAAACAATTACTGTAATCTAACGCTTTGGCATCGGAGTCGATCTAAGCGTAAGCCATGAATGCGCCTAGACTGTCGGACTTAGATGGTAGAACATGTTATGACGCCTTCGTAGCGATGCCACGCAAGTGGTGTGGGTTGAACATATAGCCTATGACTCGTCACGAATAGCTGAATCCGTACGTCGAAGCATCGGGCGACAGCACAAGATCAATCATGGAGGAACGTTTCATGATTTCTGTATTTGGGTCCTTATCACGAATCATTTTCCAGAAAAACATTGACGCAAAGAATGGTGCTATACCTAGCTCGACACAAGTTATGTCTCAAACACCAAGAGTGAATTCTTTTTCAAAGTCCAACGGCGGAGGCGCTGTATCATCACACCTATAGGATGTATAGGTTCCTCGACAAAGTCCTGACTGGTAAATGCCAGCCCGTCGATCACAAGGATCGGGAAACAAACGTGTCGGATTGGATAACGAGAGGTTGGACGTTTGAAGCCAGCTCGTTTGGGAGTAAGCCGCGTTTGAATACCAGGATTTTTTCTTCTCATTCATCCCCACCTGTGTCGTATTAAATCAGCTCAAGGAACAATGACGAGAGATTGAATACACTGACAAGATATTTGCCTGTCAATCCAACGGTAGCTACCACTGATTGAGCTTCTTGGGCAATTGGAATATCTAGTTAAGGCACGGGATCTGTTCGTGAGTTTTAGCTGAAGCCTGACGAACACATAGCGGCACCTACTATTCGACATAAACGTTATTCGGCCGATTTGTCGACGACGAAGGCTGGGACAATATCAGCCTCGAAAGAGAGCATCTCGAACGAGAAGCACATACCTCACGCTGGAGGACAAAACCCGTCCTATTCCGTACCATTTTTGGCCAAACACATCCCACATCCCCTTCATCGCACCCCTCGCTTTTCATTGACGGCTTCACAGTGGGTAGTGGGTAACTGGTGGGGCATTCCTGAGTAAAATGCGTGAGAGCGCGTACGTCTGAAGTAGCAGATCGTGGGCAACGTTTAACGCGGAAAGCTAATGTGAAGGATAATGTTCTGCGCAGGTTATAGCCCAGAAGTGATCAATATAGGGGCCATTCATGTGCAGAAGCATTCTCTCCTTCAATCCTCTCGCCTACCCAGTCGTATCCCTGCCTCCGACATGCGATGCAAACTCGAGACAGGAATCGCCAAAGAAAAAAAGAAATCTGGTTGCCAACCAGACATCGATGGGTCGTCTCCTTGAGGCAGACACTGGGAGAGTAGAAAAGATTTAGCACTCGGATTAAGTCAGCAATGTACGACTTACTGCGACCAAAGACAAAACCACTCCCAAGATTGGAGAGTACACTAATCATTGCTGAGCGTAGGGAAACCAATCCCGAGATGCGAACCCCTCCAACCCGTCCCTTTTGCCACCTCTGCGTGTCCCTGTATCTCACTCGCCGGAACGCAGTGCGTCGACTCATTATGGTGTAATTTTGGTACCATATATTGAGGTTGACGCCGGTGGTTTTGGCGAGAGACGTGGTTCGAGTATAGAGGGAGGAAGTTTCCATAGAAGGGATCGGAATGGAAGAGGCGGGATGCCAGAAGATCTAGGTGAAGGTGTATTGGCCGCAGAGAAGCAAACTCGGCATCGATAGTTCACCTAAATTTGATGCCAAAAGAGAACCTCCCGTGCGCGGTTGCATATCCGAGTAGGGGTCCCGAAATTTTTGAATCTTCCTCTGCTGCCCAGACTCGCATCCACCCCCGGGCATCCCTACATCTTGCTTGCCGAGATGCGGTATGTCTCGATGCAAATTCAACAGGACATTTAACGTTGAGGTCGTTCGAGCGAGCTACTTGTCGTTGACGAAGAGAAGACACGAGGTAGAAAGAACAGATTGCGGAAGAGGGAAGAACGAGAGTGAACGTTCGACAATCTGCATGAGGGAAATCTGAGAATTGATTAGCTACGAGAATCACAGCAGAAATAGACTGCGCACCCTTGGTCACCAAAGAAAACGTGACGGTTAGGTCCCTTGGCTGTCGCGACCTTGTCCTCCGTAGCTTAGGGCGAAGCATCTTAGTGTTATGCAATTTCTCTCTCGCAAGAGACCTAGGCGACCATCGAAACGATGCTCTTGGCTAACACGAAGAACACGCGGGTCGGCGTAACAAAAGTATATGCGATGGAGCATGACCGGGACCATTCGCTGAGGCCAGCCTCACGAGTAGTTGCATTATCCAATACCGACAAACGGCTGAGCTCGCTTCAGAGACTGGGTTCAGAAACAGAAGAAGAGTTTCAAGTATCTGTGATTTGCGAGATCAGAGAGGATTGCTGGAAACACGACGAGCCCGACGCACCAAATTCTGCGAGAAAACGATATCGCCCTGCTCTATCCGTTCTTCAAGACCATCATAACTTGCATGTAAAAGGACACCCCTAGTCCCTCTGGTTCGCCGAGAAACAAGGCTAGCATCGTTGCCGGCGTCAGACTGTGCTAGCTGGCAGTCACCTCACCGCCAGCAAAAACATCAACGGAAAAGACCCGAACGTACAGGGTATTCTTCGACATGAATAATAACCCATAGCCAATTGAAGCCTGTTACTTGTCGCCGGACATCGAGAGCAGATCCTGCATTTGTCGAATTGGCGGGACAATGACCAGACCGCAACTAGTCCGACGGACCTTGATTCCGCTAATGAAGAGACACGACAGCGAGGTATTGTCCTGAGTGAATCATACGCCAAGTACGCGAAAAGGGTTGAGGCCGTCGTGGTCGATGATGAAGAGTTGTTTGGTGACGGCAACAAACAAACCCGGCCTTCCCTCTTACCGCTACCTTGGATCCCATGAATCGCATCCTCGACGTCACGCTGAACGCTCTATACCATGTTTGCCTAGCTCATCACGGCAACAGAGTTTTCCTACCGTACGGACGAAAGTCACTTGATGACAACCTCGATGTTCCTCCCCGATGCTGGTAGGCGATTTATCCTAACTTCAGGAAGTCGCCTTTGATGTCAATGCTCATTTATAGATGTGCGCCGTGGAGAGTTTGACTATATACCTCCGGTGTCACTGCCCGTGTCAAGGCCCCGAAAGCAAAATGTTCAGTCGACGAACCGAGACTCGCCTTACGCTGGAAGACAGTGAGGCCGACAAGAGTGGATAGAGGCGGCGACCAGCTTGAGCCTTCCTTCATGCGGGTGGGCGATTTAATTTCAGGACGTCGCACTTATTGTTAACCCCCGTTCGTAGGCGTAGGCGCACACCGTGGAGGCCACCTCCGGCATCACTGTCCTTTTATATCACGAAACGAACACACGCTCGCCTTGTACCTTAGAAAGAGAAGTCTTGACATGCGTTGACCAAGGTAGGCGACCCTGTTCGTCAATCTTCGTCTACGCTAATAACACATCGAATAGGACACGCGCTCTCCATTTCTACATCCTAGTTCAGTAGTGCATGCTACTTTTCGACACCGGGGGTGGTCAGGACTTCTGAATCAGGTTGTTGCGGTGAAGAGGGCGGGCGGCGGTAGCCATAGAATCCTAGTGGCAATAAATGGCGACGCATTTTGATAGTCAGTATTATTGCTCGGATGCTAGTAGGTCTTCATGCACTTCTCGCGATTCCTCGTTCAGCCATTTACTCTAGACTGTATACTGGGCTGGACATTTCGATCACCATGCTTTAACCAGAGGATCGAGTCCAATTCTTTAATAGAACGAATAGTATCAGCCGTCCCAACGCTCTTATTGCCTAACAGTTGCAATACTCCCCGTGCTAGCCGAAGCTACCAAAGGTCCAGGATTCTTCAGAGTGTAGCGATTCGTGATTGGCTCTACAACCATTCAGCGTGCTCTGTGTTCGTTCCCTGATTCCAACCAAAACTCGCATCTTGATGTCGACCAGAGAAGATCTCGTCACATACCAAGGCGGACCTGGCGAAGAGTGCCAAGTGTGATGCAAACTAGCCGGCCACTGTGTGCACATCCCTTCGGTCATGGCTGGGGAGCATCAATCGTCGCCATGTGCACGAGCTTCTTTTGTTTTTCTTTGCTTCGGATACTGCCTGGTCATCGTCCAGCGCTGGCTGCCATGCCGTTGCGACTATTTATGGGCTGCAGCTGCGCTTTGGCAGCTAATTGTCCTATTATTCTCTATGCTTTGCTATACATTTAACGCATCTCTTGAGACGAAGATGCTCGATATCATGGAGCTTGAAGTGGTCACTATTCACGGCCCATCGCATCAATATGAATCCATTCCGCACTTCACTCAAAATGCTACAGAAGCATGATCAAGGACGGTTCTTTTGTGCCTTTCAGATGATCACTGCGCTTTTTCACAGGAAAAGACTAACAAATATGGTCTGCAATCCGACATTTCAGCTTTCCAACCATTCCGATTCGACTGTGAGTCCTTTATTACGTACTGCCAAGTTGTTGAATATTGACCCTCCCACATCCTGGCACTGAGTGGGTTTTCTCGCCATCTTTTCACGCACGATCGGATCTAACGATTGGAATCAACTTTCGAGTATTCTTTCCAAGAATATCCAGGGACAGAAGATTCGTCTCGTCATCCGCGTCAAGCCATACCTGACCCATAGGCATGATGTTACGGCCCCCGCCGTCGGACTCTTGAAAGGGCTCCCTCTTATTGAGACATGACTTGCACCTACCTAGGTATAGTACCATTCTGTGTGTTAAAATTCTTCCTGAAAGTGATGCTTTTTTCTGACAATTAGCCGAATGCGAAAATCATGAAACGTTCATTCATGATCGACCTCGTGCTCTGAAGTCGCCCGATGCTTCGAAATACGGATTCGGATGCTGCGGTTTACATGTGTTCATGACGAATCCTAAGCTGTTATGTTCACTTCTACGGTCGTTGGAGCCCGACGTATTCACGACGCGCTTAGATCGGTTCTGGTGCCAAAAACAATACCGTCTGCTTTCTCTTGACACTACATTGCATGCAATTAGTCTTTTCCAACTAGTACCGCCATCCAGAGGCGGGATGGCGGCAGGGAGCACCAATCATCACCCGAGTACCAGATATTCCTCATGCACGAACGGGCCCGACGAGTCCATTCACAGTGACATGGGACTATTTTCGACTGATCCTCGCTTGCTCGGTTCCAGAACATACTCAGTGAGCGACTCGGCTTAGATTCCTCACCGCGTCATCCGCGTCATTCGTTCTCCCAACTCGACCTGGGCCCTGTGTTTTTTCCATGACTGAAGACTATATAAGAGGGATTAAACCAGCAGGTATTCATTCTCAAGCCCTCACAACCATAACAGCTTAATCCTACTTCACAATGTTTGCTCGTATCTCTTTCACTGCTCTCCTGGCTCTACCTCTCCTTGCGACCGCCACTGTCCTTCCCCGTGGTGGTGGCGACGGAGCCGCTTGCACCGCGACTGGTACCGTCCAATGCTGTGCTTCTACTCAAAGCGTGAGTCTGCCATCTTCCCGCTGCTGATTGGTATGAATGCTGACCAGAATTATTAGTCCACAGACTTGAGTGCCCCCGTTTCGACCCTCTTGGGCCTCCTCGGAGTCGTCGTCGGTCAACTCACTGGAAATGTGTACGTTTTCCGTATCTTCAATGCACGGCTTGACTGATTCCTTCGTTCCACAGCGGTATATCCTGTAGCCCGATCACCGTCATTGGTGTTGGCGGAACCCAGTGCAATAACCAAGTCGTCTGCTGTAACGACAATAATTTCGTTAGTGATGCTGTCTCTCAAGTTGATTATATGCTTACATCCTTGTCGAACAGAACGGCCTTGTTTCTCTTGGCTGTACCCCAATCAACGTCGGCCTCTAAAGGGCCAGGGAGATTTTCGTGATTCAGAGTGTATTCGTGGGGTTGAAATTTTTTAAAGTACAATATCGAGAACACGATGAAATAGTACAGTAATTGTGGAATGGCCACAAATGCCGGTGAGTCACGGTGACCACGAATAATTATACGTCGCCTCTTGTCAACATGTTAATCATGACTTTGGTAAGTGCATACCTGTTTTCATCACAAGCCCGGCACCGACAAGTTCTGCATCATAATAGGTGTCAGTACCGGACAATGTGACGCACGAGAGTTAGTGGATGTATGTTTGTGCCAACAGCTCACGGTAAGCTATCAATCGGGTTCTGTGTTGGGCTTTATCTTACACATGCCTTGTCCAGCTCGTCGCCTGTCCATGGACAGAGTGAAATGATCTATGAGGTATGCGCATCGTTTACTATAAGGCTACTTCCGGTTAATACACCATTGTCTGTGGCAGAACCCGTCGAGAGGAGCTAAGGCCTTTTATCTGAGTAGACTCTCGCGTCCTCAGATCAGCGTCTTACGGTGAGATTGATGGCGCGCCTATTGCTGGACGCATGTGAGACCTGCCCTCTTGCTGATACCTGGTTGCCGCAAACCTTCGACGAACCAGACTTGCACCCAAACCAAAGTGAGGTAACTTGGTATTTCTTCTCCTCGTAACCTCATCAAACTTCCACAGTTTGGTACCAAAGTCTGTCGGACCGTCTCGACTCTGTAAAGTTTTTCAATGAAGGTAAGTCATTATAGAATCCTTACTCACTTTCTGATGTATTTTCTTCTTTCCAGCCACGCTTAATCATAATCGTTAACGAATGTTTTATAAGTGAGGCTGCTTAATGACATCGCGAGTTTGATTCCGGTGGTATCAGCGCACAAGTCGGCCAGGTATCTTTCCCTATGTTGACGGTCTTTTTGTAGGTATGATTTCATAACGGCGGCCAAAGCAACGACGCCCGGAGTCTCCGGCTTGTGAAGTAAAAATTGCTTACACGCTGAAGGACGAGAGTTCATCATGAAGGGCCGCAAGCAGCCATTATCGAAGTTAATGCAGCTCTCGGGAGGCGCGAAACGTCAGGAGATGTCACATTAGTAAATGGCATTGAATATTTCACTTTCACGACTTTCTTCGTGTCGCACCGTCTTTCTCATCTTTTTCTGTCTTCGTATACCATCTATTTAGGTTCGTTGGCGAATGCGGAGGTTCATATTCAGCATGTAAACTCATACAAGTTTCGAAGTATTTCCCAGTCAAACGGGGTCTACGACATCGTACACAGCTTGAATTGGTTACCCGTCAAGCCCTTATGCGTCATACACCCACAGAATCTACATGGTGTAACTTCGTTAACCATCCATAACCCCATCCATAAAACGAAAACTCACATAGGCTGGTCCTTGCCGACGTTCCAAGTCGTGTACACAACACGATCAAACTTGTACCCATTCGTCCCAGGTGTATTGTTGATAGCGTACTCGACAAGATTGGTCTTGCCATTAGCTCCAGTCCTGCTGCATGCTGGGTTCTTCCACTTTCCCTCGAATTGATTCTCACCGTCGCGGAAGAGGTGCGGGGTGCGAGGGGCATAGCCGTTAGGATCATTCCTGGAAGTGGAATGAGCTATCAACACTTATGGGACAGGCGGGTATACATACGTGTATAAAGTAGGGATGGGGGTAGCCATCGCCCCGTTTATGATGACAAAATTGAGGTCTCCCCTGCGATATATGTCGCCTGCGAGGTGGTCGGAAATGATCCCTAATGAGATAGTTTCCACGACGCACCATCACAATTACACTGAGTGAAACCATAGTAGAAGGAGGGCGTGGGCATAGTTGTGACTAGAACTTGTTCACTAGCCTTGGTGGGTGTGTTGAAATCGTCGACCACGGGCGTCGTCACCGCCTCGATATCGCCATCTTGGAGAAGGACTTGGTCTGACTCTCCTGCGCATACACTGGTTGCGGCAAGGAGGAGAGAGAGGATTGCGAAGAAAGTGTGCTGCATTGAGTGGATTTCGATCGGGGCTTAATGTTTAATACTCCCTAGCCAGCTTTATAGAGGTAAGGCGTTCTGAATCGAAAGCTGTGTTATGTAGCGGGGAAAAAATGCGCCGGAGTCAACGGTGTACAAAGTGTAGGTCGCTTCCTGCTGTTCATGAGAATAGATGATCTAGGCAGAGACACGTCTTATGACTTCGACTGAAGACGCCTGCAATACATTTTGCATCGACGATCTACGTCCACCTGTATTGGAATTCGAGCCCTTGACAGGATGCACGGAAGGGCGGTCTGATCGGATGACCGAGCATTGGGTTTATGTTGGCAGCTATCAGGAAGAGCTAATAGGCTTCATCGTTCGCATTATTAGCCACGGTAGACAAAAGGAAGAGCGAGAAATCGAGTTCAGTTCGAGGGAGTATCGTCAAATGAACGCCTTTGGTAGTCGGCGTTCCGATTCAATTGTCAGTTGCTCAGGTTGAATGGACGTATCTATTGATGGGGATTAAAACATCCTTGCGATTTCCTTTGTCCATCCATGCATGTGACATGCCCACAGCCGCCACGTTCATCCAGGAAACCACCCTATGACTATAGAGACCCCAGACACATCACATCGAGGGGGCATATCTGCGTCGACGGTTCTGTCGTCGACAAGTGCATCTCGCCGGATCTTTTGGTCCTGCACTTTGTGCTCGGACGAATCATCTACCACAGAGGTCAAGCCGCTGTACCAAAACGGGCGGAGATGGGTGCAAAAGTCATAACGTTTCGAGATGAAGTCCTTGAAAGTGGAGCGTACGCAGCGTGTACGACGTGCCGAGGATGGTGTTGAGGTTCTTTAAGAGTCTCCGGACGGTGAGTGTTAGCGAGAGTGGATGATATCATATATGACAGGCTTCCTGCCGATGTAAGACCGTTGCCTCTTCATCAATCACTAGCAACTTTCGATAAGCTATTTGATTTCGACATGGAAAAGGATCTAACCTTCGGGTATGAAATAGCAGGGCGAATGATAAATCCGCTGTCCAGCAAAATCACCTCGGGACCGTGTCTTCCTGGTAGGGGCAGCGAAAGAAAGAGTTTGGTTATTGCTACCTTCACTGTCATAGTGGTAGGTCAAATTCTTCCGCCAGCATCGGGTGGTTGAATAATGATCCAAAATTAAGGGGATTGTCCTGCAGATCCCCTCGGAGCTGAGCCGAGCACACCTGACTCCGCGATCAGAAAACAAGAACTTGTTGAACTCCGGCAATAAAGACCCCCGTCGGACATCTGACAGAAGACTAGGAACGGACCACCTTTAGCCTAGGACAGACAAGCAGTGCCATCCCAAATTCTCGCGTATCGAGTGTGCAATCCCTTGACGGCGGGCTGCCTGACCACATTCACGAATCCGAAATCTGGATATGCATCGTCAAGAAACGATCATTATGGATGAAAAGATTGCCAGACTTACGTTTGTGATCATCCTGTGGTCCAGAGCAATTGAACCTGGTACACCTTGCCAATAAAATCGGCTGAATCGAACGAGAGAATTCACTGACAAGGTATTTGCCTGTCAATCCAACGGTAGCTACCGCTGATTGAGCTTCTTGGGCAGTTGGAATATCTAGTTAAGGCGCGGGATCTGTTCGTGAGTTTTAGCTGAAGCCTGACGAACACATAGCGGCACCTACTATTCGACATAAACGTTATTGGGCGGTTTGTCGGCGACGAAGGCTGAGACAATATCAGCCTCGAAAGACAGCATCTCGAACGAGAGACACGTACGTCACGTTGGAGGACAAAACCCGTCCTATTCCGTACCATTTTTGGCCAAACACATCCCCTTCGGCGCCCTCCTTGCTTTTCATTGACGGCTTCTCAGTGGGTAGTGGGTAGCTGGTGGTCCATTCTTGAGTAACGCGTATGAGAGCGCGTACGTCTGAAGCAGTAGATCGTGGACAACGTTTAACGCGGAGCGCTGGCGTGAAGGAAAATATTGTGCGCAGGTTATAGCCCAAAACTGATCGATATCGGAGCCATTCATGTGCAGAAACATTCTCTCCTTCAAACCTCTCGCCCACCCAGTCGTATCCCTGCCTCCGACATGCGATGCAAACTCGAGACAAAAATCGCCAAAAGAAAGAAAGAAAAAAAAAACTGGTTGCCAACCAGACATCGATGGGTCGTCTCCTCGAGGCAGACACTGGGAGAGTGAAAAGGATTTAGCACTCGGATTAAGTCAGCGATGTGTGACTTACTGCGACCAAAGATAAAACCACTCCCAAGATTGGAGAGTACACTAAGCATTGCTGAGCGTAGGGAAACTAATCCTTCGATGCGAACCCCTCCAGCCCGTCCCTTTTGCCATCTCTAGGTGTCCCTGTATCTCGCTCGCCGGAACGCAATGCGTTGACCCATTATGGCGTAATCTTGGTACCATAGATTGAGGTTGACGCCGGTGGTTTTGACGAGACATGGTAGGAGGATAGAGGAAGGAGATTTGCATAGAAGGAATCGGAATGGAAGAGGCGGGATGCCAGAAGATCTACGTGAAGGCGTATTAGCCACAGAGAAGCAAACTCGGCATCGATAGCTCACCTAAATTTGATGCCAAAAGAGAACCTCCCGTACGCGGTTGTATATCCGAGTAGGGGTCCCGAATCTTCCTCTGCTGCCCAGACTCGCATCCATCCCCGGGCACCCCTACATCTTGCTTGCCGGGATGCGGTATGTCTCAATGCAAAGTCAACACGACATTTGATGTTGAGGTCGTTCGAGCGAGCTACTTGTCGTTGATGAAGGGAAGACACAGGTAGAAAGAACAGATTGCAGAAGAGGGAAGAACGAGAGTGAACGTTCGACAATCTGCATGAGGGAAATCTGAGAATTTATTAGCTACGAGAATCACAGTAGAATAGACTGCGCACCTTGGACACCAAAGAAAACGTCGATAGCTCGACAGTTAGGCCCCTTGGCTGTCGTGACCTTGTACTCCGTAGCTTAGGGCGAAGCTTCTTAGTGTTGTGTAATTGCTCGCTCTCGAGAGACCTAGGCGACCATCGAAATGATACTCTTGGCTAGCACAAAAACATGCAGGTCGGCATAACAAAAGTATATGCGATGGAGCATGACCGGGACCATTCGCTGAGGCCGCCTCACGAGTAGTTGCATTATCCAATACCGACAAACGGCTAAGCTGGCTTCAGAGACTGGATTGAGAAACGGAAGAAGAATTCCAAGTACCTGTGATTTGCAAGATCAGAGAGGATTGCTTGAAACACTACGAGCAAGACGCACCGAATTCTGCGAGAACGAGATATCACGTTGTCCTATCCATTTTTCAAGGCCATCGTAACTCGCGTATAAAAGGACGTCCCTAGTCCCTCTGGTTCGCCAAGAAAGTTTAAACAGGGCTAGCATCGTTGCCGGTGTCTGACTGTCCTGGGCCTGATCTGGCCTACTGTCCTAGCTACCAGTCACCTCACCGTCAGCGAAAACATCAGCAGAATAAGACCCTAGACGTACTGGGTATTCCTCTACATGAATAATAACCCATGGCCAATTGAAGCCTCGTGTTCGTCGCCGGACATCAAGAGCAGATCTTGCGTTTGTCGAAATTAGCGGGACAATGACCAGACCGTAACTAGTCCGACGGACCTTGATTCCGCTAATGAAGGAGACACGACAGCGAGGTATCGTCCTGAGAGAATAATACGCCAAGTACGCGAAATTGTATGAGGTCGTCGTGGTCGATGATGAAGAGTTGTTTTGTTGTTTGCTGACTTGGTGACGTCAACAAACAAACCCGGTCTTCCCTCTCACCACCCCCATGAATCCTATGAACGTCCTCGACGTCTCGCCCAATGCTCGAGCTTGCAATACTTCATCTTCTTCTAGCTCATCAATGCAACTGAGCATTCCTGCCGTACAGACAAATCACTTGATGAGACGTCGACGTTCCATTCCCTAATGCTGGTGGGCGATTTACCTTGGCTTCAGGACGTCGCCTTCGATGTTGATGTTCATTTATAGATGTATGCCGTGGATAGTTTGACTATATACCTCCGGTATCGCTGCCCGTGTCAAGGCCCTGAAGGCAAACTATGGTCGATGAACCAAGACTCGCCTTATGCTGGAGAACAATGAGGCCGACAAGAGTGGATAGAGGCGATAACCAGCTTGAGTATTCCTTTATGCGGGTGGGCCATTTAATTTCAGAACGTCACACTTGGTGTTAACCCCCGTTTGTAGGCATAGGCGCACACCGTGGAGGCCACCTCCGGCATCGCTGTCCTTTTATATCACGAAACGGTGACCACATGCTTGCCTTGTAGCTGAGATAGAGAATTCTTGATGTGCATTGGCCAAGGTTGAAGGTAGGCAGCCCTGTTCGTCAATCTTTGCCTACGCAATAATGCCATATTGACGCCGAATAGGACACGCGCTCTCCATTTGTACATCCTAGTTCAGTACCGCACGCCGCTTCCCGACGCCGGAGGTGGTCAGGACTTCTGAATCAAGTTGTTGCGGTGAAGAGGGCATGCAACGGTAGCCATAAAATCCTAGCGGTAATAATGGCGACGCGTCTTGATAGTCAGAGTATCATGCTCGTGTGCTAGTAGGTCTTCATGCACTTCTCGCGATTCCTTGCTCAACATTTTATTTTAGACTGTATACTGGGCTCGACCTTTCAATATCCAGATGCATTAAACAAAGAACCGAGTTCAATTCTGTAATAGAACGAATGGTATCAGCCGTGCGAGATTTTACGCTCTTGCTGTCTGGCAGTTGCATTACTCCCCGTGCTAGCCGAAGCTACCAAAGGTCCAGGATTCTTCAGAGTGTAGCGATTCTTGATTGGCTCCACAACCATTCAGCGTGCTCCGTGCTCGTTCCCTGATTCCAACCAAGACTTCGCATCTTGATGTCGACCAGAGAAGATCTCGTCACATACCAAGGCGGACCTGGCGAAGAGTGCCAAGTGTGATGCAAACTAGCCGGCCACTGTGTGCACATCCCTTCGGTCATGGCTGGGGAGCATCAATCGTCGCCCATGTGCACGAGCTTCTTTTTCTTTTCTTTGCTTCGGATACTGCCCGGTCATCGTCCAGCGCTGGCTGCCATGCCGTTGCGACTATTTATGGGCTGCAGCTGTGCTTCGACAGCTGATTGTCCTATTATTCTCTATGCTTTGCTATACATTTAACGCATCTCTTGAGACGAAGATGCTCGATATCATGGAGCTTGAAGTGGTCACTATTCACGGCCCATCGCATCAATATGAATCCATTCCGCACTTCACTCAAAATGCTACAGAAGCATGATCAAGGACGGTTCTTTTGTGCCTTTCAGATGATCACTGCGCTTTTTCACAGGAAAAGACTAACAAATACGGTCTGCAATCCGACATTTCAGCTTTCCAACCATTCCGATTCGACTGTGAGTCCTTTATTACATACTTCCAAGTGGTTCAATATTGACCCTCCCACAACCCGGCACTGAGCGGGTTTTCTCGCCATCTTTTCACGCACGATTGGATCTAATGATTGAAATCAACTTTCGAGTATTCTTTCCAAGAATATCCAGGGACAGAAGACTCGTCTCGTCATCTGCGTCAAGCCATACCTGACCCATAGGCATGATAGTATGGCCCCCGTCGTCGGACTCTTGAAAGGGTTCCCTCTTTTTGAGACATGACTTGCACCTACCTAGGTATAGTACCATTTTGTGTGTTAAAATTCTTCCTGAAAGTGATGCTTTTTTCTGACAATTAGCCGAATGCGAAAATCATGAAACGTTCATTCATGATCGACCTCGTGCTCTGAAGTCGCCCGATGCTTCGAACTACGGATTCGGATGCTGCGGTTTACATGCGTTCATGACGAGTCCTAAGCTGTTATGTTCAACTAACACCACTTTTACGGTCGTTGGAGCCCGACGTATTCACGACGCGCTTAGATCGGTTCTGGTGCCAAATACAATACTGTCTGCTTTCTCTCGACACTACATTGCATGCAATTAGTCTTTTCCAACTAGTACCGCCATCCAGAGGCGGGATGGCGGCAGGGAGCACTAATCATCACCCGAGTACCAGATATTCCTCATGCACGAACGGGCCCGACGAGCCCATTCACAGTGACGTGGGACTAATTTTGACTGATCCTCGCTTACTCGGTTCTCCACGAAAACATGTCCAGTGAGCGACTCGGCTTAAATTCCTAACTGCGTCGTCCGTTCTCCCTACTCGACCTGGGCCCTGTGTTTTTTCCATGACTGAAGACTATATAAGAGGGACTAAATCAGCAGGTATTTATTCTTAAGCCCTACAACCGTAACAGTTTAATCCTACTTCACAATGTTTGCTCGTATCTCTTTCACTGCTCTCTTGGCTCTACCTCTCCTTGCGACCGCCACTGTCCTTCCCCGCGGTGGTGGCGATGGAGCCGCTTGCACCGCGACTGGTACCGCCCAGTGCTGCGAAACCACTCAGAGCGTGAGTTTGTTATCCTCCCGCCATTATATCATGCAAAAACTGACTGCAATTATTTAGCCCACCAACTTGACTGCCCCCGTTTCAACCCTCTTGGGTCTCCTCGGAGTCGTCGTCGGTCAACTCACTGGAAATGTGTACGTTCTCCGTATCTTCAATGCACGGCTTGACTAATTCCCTGGTTTCACAGTGGTGTGTCCTGTAGCCCGATCACCGTCATCGGCGTTGGCGGAACTCAGTGCAATAACCAAGTTGTCTGCTGTAACAATAATAATTTCGTTAGTGATGCTGTCTCTCAAGTTGATTATTTGCTTACATCCTCGTCAAACAGAACGGCCTTGTTTCTCTTGGCTGCACCCCGATCAACGTCGGCCTCTAAAGGGCCAGAGAGATGTTTGTGAATCTGATTTATTGTAGAGTGTATTCGTGGGGCTGGAAACTTTATAAAGTACACATATCGAGAACACAATATTGCTAGATAATAGACTTGATGACTTTTTGACTTCCCATCGTTCGCAGTTTTTCAGACGCCAAGTCAGTGTCCCAGTTATAGAGTTACTCTCGTTCTTCAAGTGTGATTCCGCTAATAATGCAGTGTCACGACGCGGAATCACTTAAAGAGGTCTCATTGAATCTAGCGAAAATATCTACTAAATCTTCCTGCGAACTTTGTGGCCGATCCGGGTCACTCAGCACGGGCCGGCATAAGCAGGCGGGCATAAGCACGTGGGCGTCACTGTTTTGAATTCGACCGAATATACTTTCGCTCAAGCCTTCGCTAGCTTCGACGTCGACAGTCAACGTATTCATAGCTCTGAGCCGTGTCTGCGATATCAAATACCCTGGCTGGACGAAGCAGATGACGCCTCCTGGGCCTGTACTACTAGTGATCACGAATCTTTCTGGCAAGACAACAATTGTGAACACGGAGACGAGACGGAGAAAGCGCTGTTAGTATTGAGTGGGGTTTCGCCAGGTATGTCACCCATCAGCTTTCTGTACAGGCCAATTATACTGATGCTTCGGGAAGACTCATGGCATGAATTTCTACTTGAGCATGAGTGAAATTCAAAGCGCTCGACTATTAATCCGAGTCCCTCAGCTGACTACAGACGACGACGCAGTGATCCAAACGGAATCCTACGAGTGAATACAATGATCCGAACTTTGTCTCTCCGGTTCAAAAACTCCATTCAGGGTGTCCATAAAGCTCGGTCCCTCAGCTGCTTCTATATTCTAACTAACAATACGAAAGTCGTTCTTTAGAATACACTCGGCCGTGATTGTCGATATGCGCACTTCCTTCTCGTTACTGAGGATAGCCCTGGTGTATGAGCTAGCGAAAGGTTCTGTGGCAAGTTCATCTTCCAAGTTCCTCTGTGTGTCTATGACGCGTTGATCTTTCCGCTAGATACGCGCATGTCAATAAACTCAGTTGCGGCGAACAAGGTTGCACTCGCTACCTGGAAGTGTTTTTCTAAATTTTAATTGCTACTCAAGCTGGTTTTGCACGTATGCGAGGTGCTTTTTGTTATGTATATTAATGTTATCTATCGGTATCCCTGATCGACTGCTTTATTGTTTCCAGCAGGAAGTGCCTCTCGAAACAGCTGCGCACGGCGAACTTCAAGGGCCGATGTGTGCGTAAGAGCTTCTTTCATTTATCTCTGATCCGTATTCTTACTGGTCTTAGTATCCAAGCGCTATCTGTCATGCAGTTATTACTAGAGGCTCACTCAGTATACTGAGTTCAAAGCTCTGCTTCTCCTGCTATCGATTCTATTCGCTGTCCCACGTTTGACGCATATCTTGGCAAAGAAAGTGAAGACACTCGATGCAGTGGAGCTTTGAACTGTCGCCGTATTCCACGGCATCAGTATGAATTCAGCTCCCCACGCCATGCACCACGGCAGCACCACATTCGATCAGAAACTGGTTTTCTGTTTTTTTCCACATGAATTCTGTACTGTCTTTTAGGAAGAAACTATTATGGTCTCGGAACCTTGACAGATGGAGTTACTAATTCTCAGCCGTGCTTTCCATCCATTCGGCTGTGAGCCCTTTTTTACATGGCGACCAGTGATTCAATCAATGCTCACTCACCTTCAGCGAGCTTTCTCATAATCATTCCCGTGGCCTATCCTAGTACGTATTTGGATCTGACATTGATATCGAACTTACGAGCGGCACTCCGCGGCAGGGCGGGTATCTTCCCGTTGACGCCATGACATCTGTGATGTCTCTGGAACTCCGACCAGCGATGTATGTCCGGGATAGGCGTCATCGTACAGCGACCGTTCCTTCGAATTCTTGAAAGTGCTCGCTCTCGTTGGTCAGAAATGGCTCGTATTCAGGTAGGTGTTGTTGAGGATTATGGTTTCACAGCCACTGGGCCGACGGCGTTGCCGTCTTTTGTTTTACATTATTTTGATTTTCGTATCGATCACTACCGTTTCTTGGCTTCGTACCACCATCACCTACGTATCTGTCCACGAATATACGTTCGTTCGAGCCGTACCCGTCACGTCCTTTGTGCCTGCCGACGTCTATTCCCAACAGGTGTAGAATCATTGTTAGTGTCAAAGTTCTTGAAAATACTGTATACACAGCTGGGCGGCGACTATTTTGGACGAGTCAAAATAGAATCGAAGTGCAAAATGTCGGATTTTGCCTTAGTCAAAATCCGGGGAATTGCCTAATAAGGAAATATCGATGGATTTTGCCTCGCTCAAAATCGGCATCTCGGATTTTGATTTTATTTTGACTATCCACAAATAGTCGCCCCCGAGCTGTGATAATTTCGATCGGTTCGTCGGTCACAGGTCACAGACCCCCTTGACGGCGACGGATTTTGGTACTGGTCACAGGTCACAAGCACCGTTGACGAAACCATTTTTGTACTCAAAAAATGCGGAAAATCTCTACATATACCCCTTTTTTTTATGTCTCTTTAATACACATGAAGTACTGCACTGTATTAAATGTGTTACGAGCTTCCAAGATGCCGGCTATCCCAAGTAGGTACCTGGTACTTAATCACCATCAATCAGTGTCTGATGTCTCATCGTACTGCCAGAACCGTGACGTGGACAGCCGGTTCTTTGTACATGTCTTCCTACGCTTTCCATGACTACATATTTAATCAAGACATTCAACGCTCAAAAAATGGATTTCAGTAGTTTGACAAAAATTTCCGGTGGTCACAGCAAATCTAGGTGATGACGAAACCAAAATTTCGTCAACGCGGTCACAAGTCACACGGCTTGACGAACCGATCGAAATTATACAGTAAACACTTTCAAGCTGTGCCCTAATACAACAATCATGAAATGTTTGCCTTATGACAGACCTCGTGCTTCGACTTCTACGAGAGTGTGCCTTTAATCTCATGGTTCGGCCATTCGTGACGGGTCATAGGTCCTACGTTCAACAACCACCGGATTCGAAGCGCTGCTACGACGGCATCCATCTTTGGAGCCGGGCAGTATGGACGTATTCGCGACTGACGCCTGGATTGACACCGGTGACACAGTAAAAATCTTCAGTGAAAGTCGGCTTCGGACATTCTCCCCCAGCACCGATAAACACGACATTATGGAAAGAAGATAGCAGAAAGTTGTGTATCTGATTCCTTCGATACTACCTTGCATTAAATTAACATTGGTATTTTCTTAGTAACAGTACCGCCGTCAAGATCTCAATGTGCGGCAGGGAGCGTCAATCATCACCCGAGACGAGATACTAGATCTCAATAATGAAACCTCTTCCACATACGGCTCTGCGCGAATAAGCCCATTCACTGAAAATGATGGTCGGAGAATGTCGATGCCGTGACAACAGTCTATTCCTGACAGCTATTCGCTTCCTCAGTTACCCACGCCGTCATGAAATGCACCCTGTGGGCGAGGCTTCATGATCCTTGACCGCGTCATTATCGTCACTCTTTCCCTCCACTCGTCGCGGGCGCTCACACAGCTACGCTCCATGACCGTCGACCGATGGCCTTCGTCCCCAGACAAAGGATATAAAAGAGGGATTAAATCATCAGGTATTCTCAAGCCCTACAACCGTAACAGCTTAATCTCACCTTCACAATGTTTGCTCATATCTCTTTCACTGCTCTCTTGGCTCTACCTCTCCTTGCGATCGCCACTGTTCTTCCCCGTGGTGGTGGCGACGGAGCCGCTTGCACCGCGACTGGTACCGCCCAGTGCTGTGATTCTACTCAGAGCGTGAGTCTATCTTCCCGCTGCTGATCGACGCGGATGCTGACTGCAATCATTTAGCCCACCGACTTGAGTGCCTCCGTTTCGACCCTCTTGGGCCTCCTCGGAGTCGTCGTCGGTCAACTCACTGGCAATGTGTAGGTTTTCCCTTTCCTCAGTAGACCGTTCATGGCTGATTACTTCGTCCTATAGCGGTGTATCCTGCAGCCCGATCACCGTCATTGGTGCTGGAGGAACCCAGTGCAACAACCAAGTCGTCTGCTGTAATGACAACAACTTCGTCAGTAACTGTGTTATCCAGGTTAACTCTATGCTCACATCTCATTAGAACGGCCTTGTTTCTCTTGGCTGCACCCCTCTCAACATCGGCCTCTAAGGGACCGGGGAGAACCGATCGACGCGATTTTGGGATTTTGAAAAAGTGCCTTTGTTTGTTGAACAAGTAAATAGGGAAAACAATATTGCTGCATAGCAAATGTGCGAATGACTACCATGTGTCTGATTTATATTCTTTCCCATCAGTCTTGGCCTTTGAGAGCTGCGAATAAAATGTTCTTTAAGTTAGACAAAGTTGAGGGCCGTTCGCATACGAGGAAGGCCGTCACAACTTGAAGCCAAGACTTATCTCACATCATTGTCGTATATTGAGCATCAAACGCTGAGAAAAGCTAGTGAACGAGCCAAAAAATCTAGAAATTCAGGTCTCGATTCACTGGTCTACATCAAAGGATCTGTCGAGGGCTGTATTGCTGGATAGCAGCAAACGCGTCAACGACTACTTAGTGTATAAGAAGTTCTGTCGTTCAGGGTTTCCTGCGAAAGCGTCCCGGAAGTTCTCTGTCATTTGATATGAGGAGACATAGTAAAAACCAGGCTCGTGGTCAGCCTTCCTTTCGTCTGTCGCTGGTCACAACATATCCTAATATTCGCGAACTATATGACAAACATTTTCAACTGGTATGCTCGATGTAGAGACGATATCTACATCGAGCATACTATACTTAGCCGAAGTGGGCTGCTGCAAGCACAGCAGGTACGAGTCCGACGATCCGGGACCCTTAGTAGTTTCAACACATTGCAATTCACCATGAACCTAACCTAATTCGCTGTTGTCGGGACATTACAAGGGTCGAGACTCGAGAGTAAGCTAGTGAACGAAAGTGTCGAAAGGTTATTCAGCATCAGTGCAGACATTGAGACGAGGAACAGATTTCAACTTACTACCAGTCTACTACTAAGTAACTACTTTAGGCAAAAAGATAGGTCCCCCTCATATTCTTCCTCCACCTTCACCTCCCCCGCCTTCATGTTCAGTGGCACAATGCAGTACTCGCTTGCCGGACAACGATACATCGCTTGCAGAATCCCCAAGGTGGATTTGAGTCAAGTCTCAATGTAAGCATGCAAAGGACAAACTTACGCACTGATGTCAACATTGGTAACGCGGCGACGTACCGATTACCTGGTCTTGATGTTGGACACTCCGTACTCTTGCCATCCGGTTCTTCCTTGATGAAGTCATTTCGCCTTGTAGTTTAGATTTGAGTTCGTGTTTGGTTCATGTCCCCAGGGAAAGCAGCAAAGCCTAATCGGCACTGTGAGCACTTGGCGGAGATGGCAATAAGAAAAGACTGACCATCGATCACAAGCAAAGTGCCTTCAGCGTCCAATGTAGAGCCTCCTGACGCAACAAAATTGGTCAATCTCAAGCAAACAAGGTCTAATCAGAAGGATGAGCAGTGAAACCAACAGTAACGAAATGGCTACTTACCAGGCAGCTGACCAAATCTCTCCTACGCCTTGAGTGCAGTGCTATCCTTTGCTCAGCGACACGGAAGTTTTCAGTCTTGCGATGGAACGGCCTGATAGCAAGGCTAAGCTTGCCATAAGCACCACAAACGCATCTGAAAAGATCGACACGTATGTACCTGCAGCAGCAAAAACAGCAACTCCTCTCTTAGGCTGAGTACAGACCACGTCTAAACGATGAACAGTGAGTATAATAAAAGAGAACAAAATAGTAGAGTGCCCGCTTACCATAGTCATCACTGGTCAGTATCGATGGTGGTAACGGGGAAAGAAGAGCAGATCGAGGCGTGTCACAAAATCAACATATGAATTATAACCTAGCACACTTTAACCACTACACTAGAGAGCTAGTATATTAATGTTGTTCAAACGTAGGTTATTATATTATGATACTATGAATAAGTACAAAAAAAAAGTAGTGAGCATGGCGGGTACACGAGTCGGCGGCGGCCACTACGGAAGGTGTCGTTTGCTGGAACAGCAACCTCTGAATCGGTTTGGGGAGGTCAAGGGGTCGTATAGAGTCACAGCACACTGGGAAAATGGATGGGAAGGGGCCGAAACCATGTCGACAGTGACGAGGAGGTCGGCGGGGGAAACAGACCTCACCACTAGATTCCCTGATGTAGAAAATGGGGGTAGTAAGGTCATTGTCATGGTAGCTGGGCCGTAGGGGAGAATATGGGGGAGGGAGCCAGGGTATGGGGATGGGATGTCGACGCACGACGACAGGGGCATCGATGGACCAGGTGAACAGGGGGTTCATGTTCCCCCACCAGAATAATGGGAGATGTACGGATATGGAGTCCCTGGGATGGCTACATGGGACAGGGAACGACCATGTTGGTGTTCGGCGGGACAGGTAGCGGTAGGCGGGCAAATTGTCGTATGGCGGTGATTCTGGGCGCAACGAGTGCGCCCTCAACTTCTCCATTGATGCCCAAAAGTGTGTGGCCGTCGTTGTCGTCGTGCGCCGTTGGCGTCCTGGTCTTGGTCCTGCCCTCCTCCTCGACATCTCTTGCCCTACTGTGCTTCCTCCACGCAGTCTCATTATCCAGCAGCCCTCCCCCCAAACATTCTCAAGGTCCTGCATCACAGAAAACTTGTCCCCCGTCCCAGTCGCCGTCGTCGCCGTCGCTGTCCTACTGGCCGTCGTCGTTGTGGTTGTTGCTCGCTCGTTCGGGTCCCGCAGTAGCAGATGGGTACCGATATCGAATCCTTCGATATATTCGAGATCTTGAAGGGCCACGAACCTCGTACACGGGGGCAATTGACACCGATATCGCTGCGAGAGGTGATAGGTTGGTGGGGAGAGGATTCTGACTGTATTTCGTGCTGCGGCGAGCATTGGTCATCGTTGTTGTCGCTGTAGACGGTGGGGGCGTTGTCATAGTCGTCATTGGAAGAGGCACAGGTGCTGCCTCGTTCGAGGGCTTGCGCGGCTGGTGGGGGTGGGATGCACGAAATCTGGGGCTCTTGGGGTCACCAGATGCGTCAAATGGACCTAAAATGAAGAGTGAGTAACAAAATAATAAAATACACACCTTTTCATGTCCAAAAAACGGGTATTGGGGAGCGCACCATGCACCATTGAAGGTGGTAATTGAAAGGCAAGAAAAGAGCGGCACAGCCACTCGATCGGTACTCGGTTCATTGGACCGTGGCAAGCGGAATGCACATTTTCCACTCCATTCTCCCACTCCAAAGCCCAAAAATTTAGCGAGATGTACTCTTTGATATATTATACATACTATAAGCATGAAAAAAACGGCTGTCATTTAGTTTATCTAGCACAATTAATATTCTGAAAGACAGGTTTCTATAAAAGGAGCGTTGTTTGTCGCTATTGAATTCTAAGGTAAAACTTAAAATGCAGGGTCCTGGTTCAAAATGTAGCATAAAAGAACGAATCCTCGTAATCTCTCATCCACAAGCGAGAGCTTTTCATGGACCGACTTTATGGTATTCCACCTTTTCCAGAAAGTATGGGAATGAACATGGGACTTCAGCCGTTGAAACTTCATCATGTCTGAACCTGCTAGGATCTCATCTAACCTTGACCATTGTATCTCCTAATCATCGTCATCGATATCGATGCTATCGAGATAAAGGGAAGGCACGACCACCAACGTCAGGGTCTCTACCATAATGGATCCATTAGCCTCAGCTATAGAATTGAGTAGCTATCCCATGACCTTGGTATGCCAACCGAATCGCCTACACTCCATCTCAGTTTGCAACGTTGGCATAGTGTAAGCCTGTTGACAGACTTACAGGTTGCCTCGTCACAGAACCAACCAGATGACGATCTCACCAACATACCTATGGATTCACCTTAGTGCCGTCGCACTTATATACCACCGCCGTGGCACCAGATCGAAGATCGTGGATATATTTAGATAGGTTTATATACATTAGGGCAGTAGTCGATCCCCCCTTCCTTCTTTCCTTCCCTTCCCCTCTTTACCACGTACGCTTACACACTCACACTCACGCGCTTGCTGCTCCCAATACACCCCATTCCTGTTCTCGAGTGTGATTGTAAGCCCTCCAGTGAGGCTGTCTCTTCATGAGCAGCCTTTCACATAGTCAGAGGAAGCAGTGCATGTCGAGCTGTGCAGGCCAACTTGAAATTGAGTGGTCGGTGTACCCTTCATCCAGATCATTAGTACACTTTATAGAGAAGAAGGCATTTCACACACTGATTACGTCGATCCGGATATCCAAGCTCTTCAGTGAACTCAATGCCGCATGGACAAAGGCACATATGGAAGACAGGTATTCGCCAGGGGGATATTCAATGCAAAGCTCACGAAGATAATCGACGTATACTTCTCGTAGCTCCCGCTGATGGATGAGGGAATCCACAACAGAAGCATGAAATGATGTCCCATGCATCGATATCTTGTTGATCCTCAGAAACGGCCTATCAAGGTTTCTAGTAGTAGTAAGTTCTACCGGAGGATCTCGATTGATCCATCATACATTACTCAAATCAAGACTCTTCAACCAGCGAAGCTGACAGACAAGATGATGTAAAGACCACGGATCTGGGAATTTGAGCCCATCGAGGCAAGGGGGCAGCGGAAATAAAATTGCACACATGACATATATTTTCGTGTATAAGGCTGGGTGTACCCCTCCTGCCATATAGGGTAGTACTATAGCCATATATGGAAGATTAGTAATGATATTTCAATCAATATCATGACTAGTGTTGCCGTGACTCAGCTAGACTCGGCTCGGCTCGGCTTATACCGACTTTGGTAATTATGCTTGAGCCGAGTCAGGTTGAGCCTGTGGCATAATGTCAACTCGACTAGGCTCCGGCTTAAAGTTGGCTTTAGTGTTGACTAATAATCAAAAAAGGAAATCAATCTATTGAGAATTTTTCTACAGTGCGAGACGCTTGATAAAAGCTTGCATATCTTCGGGAATCAATGTTTGCTGATCCATAAGGTCCTCAAGTTCCTGGATCTGCAAAGCTTCATCCAACCCATCTGTAAAATTCAGGCCCTGGCCCTTCGTTATCGAGAACTTGAGCATCTGTAAGGCTTCCATTGAGTCCGGGCCTAAGCGATTCCATCGTAATGTATCTGTCTCCTTCGCACTGGAAAAAATATGCTCCGAGGGTACTGAAGTACCTTGAATAGGAAGGATATCTAGTGCTAGAGAGAAGATTGTTGGATATCGCTTTTGATTCTCCTGAAATCAGCGTTAACCCGGACTTTGATGAAGATGCCATGTGCACTTACCTGCCAAAACATCAAAATTGATGTATTGTGCCTAACCGGATCCGAAAGGTATGCATCAACTTCTGCTCCGAGACTTTGTGAGCCTGATGATCCGGGAGTATAGGTACTCGGGCCATGGTTCATGCGAAGGATATCCCGAGCCCGGGCAAGAGCATTCCCAGAGTTTGAAGCAAGTGGCCGTGCAGGTGTGCGAAGATCTGAGGAGCTTCGATACTGGCGGAGCTATCAAATTAGATCAGAGGGAGAATAACTGATACAAATCAAATGACTTACAGTTTCTGTAAATAAGCACTTCATATCAGAAACTCGGTCTGGCATGTTGTCATGAAACCACTGCATCTTATAGCTAGGGTGGATAACTACAAACGTATAAGTTGACATATCAACTGAGAAGTAGAAATTGGCACATACAAATTGCGATAAAATAAGCATCAACATCATCTGCTTGATTGCGATACTCTGCGAGTTTGTTAAGACCAGCACGAATGATATCTTCTGCATGCGGCATCTCTATTTCAAGTTTCTCCCACGTTGATCTCATTGCTTCAAATGCTGGAATTGTATCAGAGATGCAGGGTGTTTTCTCGGCCGAAAGAATTTGTTGGAATGCATGCGGAACCTGCAAAACACGTGAGCCAGATTTTCGGTGTTAGAAAAGCCCCCAGGCCATACCGCAAGGATCTCTCTAAAATCGGAAAGTGCATCCCATTCAGCTTTGCTTAGCTGATACCGATGTAGCTCCGGAAAATCTCGAGAGGTGAGAAATGTTTCAATTGCCTATGATTATGTCAGGCATGATAAAATATAAAATGGTAGAAGAATGACAAACTGGACGTAAAGAGATAGCTCGGTCAATCATCAAGAGTGTTGATGACCAACATGTGATGACATCTCGCAAGAGCTGGAGATTATCAGCTTCTAAAGCTTCCAGTATTTCCGAGAATATTTGACGCCGTATCGATGATGCTCGAATCTAAATCATGAGTGATTATGAATTTCTAAGCATGAGAAAGTTGAAATGTAATTGTACTACTCACAACACGTACAACTGTTCTTATGGTTGCAATAGGATCACATTGGCATGCAGCATGGAAATTCATTGCCTGCCCGGGTGGTGGAATGAAGTCCGAGCCATGACCATGATCCAGAGCATGGTCAAGATTGGTAATTGCTGTCAGCACGGCTTTACAAGCAAGATTCACGATATGTGCAAAACACCTGAGAGGAGATGAGACTCTTGTCTAAGCAAACATATTTTCACTCACCGAATATGCCGTTTCACAGCATCAAATGACATGCCTCGTTGCCGAAGCAGAGTTTCTAGCCAAGTCATCATTGTATCATTATTGGAGGCATTGTCGATACTGATCCAACCCATCTGAAACTAATATTAGCTACAATAGAATCATTGATTATCACACTTCACCTTCAAGGCAATGCGAAGGCAATCAATGGCATGAAGAAAGGCTCTCGCCAAGTGCTCGCCAGAGTGGCGACCCGGGACATGATGAAACCCAATCAAATCAGTATGCAGCGTTAGAGCGTAATATGGATCACCGTTGGGAGGACGGACCTCCTTTGTATCAATCCAATGGGCTGTAACAGCCATGTATGGTACAAGATTTGCGCTTGACCACAGATCACACGTAAATGAGATCTTTCCAATAGCACCCTGAAAAGAATGATTTTAGACTCAGAGACATCGCTGAAAACGAGCTTAATGACATACCTGCATCTCTTTTGAGAGCTGTTTCAAGTGCTCGGCCCATATTTCCATAATTCGAGACCGAATCTGGGTTCGGTGTGGTATGTCAGTGTCAGTAAGCTCCTCTCGAAGCATGAGAAAAATTCGACGGAGCTCCGGTGACTCAACAATGTTGAAGGACTATGTAATATAATCAGTCTTGCACCATTATTATCAGGTTTTGGGCTCACCTGGTCAGTCCCAACAATAAATGCAATCAAGGCATCAACAAAAGCTTCAAGTGAAAACCTCGGTATATCCCCAAGGTCACCTGCCGCATGTCGAGTATTGCCGGACTGTCCTTGTGGGTCCCGGTATGTGGCGACAACAGCCTCTGCTTTCTCCGACGTAATTTTGATCTTGAGTTTATCGCACGTTGCTACCCAAAGGGATAAATGCTTTGTATATAGATGTTGGTGCCAGTTACTAGTAGAAGTTGTTGAATG
Organism: Armillaria altimontana; assembly: GCA_022818075.1. Classification (NCBI taxonomy): domain Eukaryota; kingdom Fungi; phylum Basidiomycota; class Agaricomycetes; order Agaricales; family Physalacriaceae; genus Armillaria; species Armillaria altimontana. The sequence goes on from JAIWYR010000012.1 coordinate 121,851, forward strand.
GCCAAATGACATTGTGATCTGTTGTGCTCTGAAAGTAGTGTTATATTTGTATACAGAGACATAAGATAAGCAAGAAAACTCACGAGCAGAAGACACAGTGTACATGATCCTCACGCACTTGATAAAATGGCTGGAGGTCAGGTATGTTTGGCATTTCGGTTGCTGCTCGCCTTGCTCTCCGGCACTGACGCCGGTTGCTTTTAGGTGTTGGGGCAGAAGGGTGCAGGATAGGCGTGGGTGTAGAAGACCGGGATGAATCATCTGACAGATTGTCAAAGTTGAAGGTTTCTGCAGAATCAGCACCTGGCAATGAGTCACCAAGCATTGGCGGAAATGGCAGATAGCCAGTGTTATGTTCCATGGTAGAAGTAAATGGATTCATGTCATCAAGATTGTCTGGGTCTGCTTGATGTCTGCGGCGACGCGTTGATGGTGGGCTCGTCGGAATAGTTGGCAAGGGTGAGGGCAGTTCATGTTGAAGTGAAGCATGGTTTGGCTGAGGGGGCTGGTTAGACTCTGTAATAGTCCATAAGTGACAGAAAGACCATGAAGGGGATAATGACATATGAAGGCTTTGTACATGAACTTGAAACCGTGTGTTCATGGCTCCTCCCGGATGTACAGCGAGTGTTTCCGTCGGACCAGGGCCTTCTGGTTCCTTGTTAGCAGAAGCTTCAGTGTCCTTACCACGTCTCTGCACACGAGTACGCAGTCCACAGCGAACAGGTTGCGCCATTCAGACAAAAAACCCTAGGCAGTCAAAGAGGAAGCGGTACGAAGAAAAAGAGGGAAGAGTACACTGGGTCATTGCAGACTTTGCAAGGTCCATATTTAAAGGGTTTTTGCACGTCAGAGAAAGAGAATAAGGATATATTTTATTTGGTTAAGAGTTACAGACATCCTTGAAATGTAGCAAGTTCATAAGACAACTATCAGCAAACAGATGGATGTGAGTAAGTAGATGAGCACAGATAGTCAAATAAGAACATACCTTCATTGCGAAACTCGCATTCTCTGCTATTTTTCTACCCTAAAATGACCTCGAGGCTTGTTGGAGGTGTTGACCTTGCAATTCTTGTCAGGCGAACAGACGGAGATGAAAAAAACATGTTGATGATGGTTTAAACAAAGAAGGAATAATGCAAAATATCGAAATGTGCGATATGTGCTTCAGGTCAACGGTGAGCGCAGGGGACGAGCTGGTGGGAGGGGAAAGTACGATGATCAGTGGATCAGTCCCAAATCAGTCATCGATAACTGGCTAAAGCGGCTCGAGCGCGGCTAAAGCCGACTACAGAATAGGCTTGAGTCTAGAATGAGTCTGAGCCAATTAAGGCTCAGGCTCCGCTTATTAAGGCTCGGCTTGCACGCTCAAGTGGCTTTAAGCTGAGCCGCGGCAACACTAATCATGACCCGAGGTTAGTGTTGCTGCGACTCAGCTAGACTCAACTCGGCTAAGCTTATGCCGACTTTGGTAATTGCTCTGAGCCGAGTCGGCTTGAGTCCATAACCATGATGTCGGCTAAGCTAGACTTCGGCTCAAGTCGGCTTGAGCTCAGACTAATGATCCAAAAAGGAAATCACTAGGTTAAGATGCACTTTCCAAGGCGAGATGGCTTGTACATCCTTCAGAATCAATACCTGATGATATATATGTGTTCATTGAATGTTCAACTGGCAAATCTTCAAGGACATCTTCAATATAGCTATAAACTACAGCCCCTTCACCTTTTTAGGAAAAACATCGGCTTTACCTCAGCATTTGTAAGGGCACTGATGCTCAAACTTCAGTTGTTCCGTTGTATAATATTCATGCCCATTTTGAATGTCTATTTGCCTCGATATGTGTTGGAAGTGTATTTACAAAGTACAGGGTGTGAGCTTATGTGTCCTGGGGGAGAATAAAGGTCAGGAAGACACTGGCCAAATCAGGCGCCTTCATTTAGGCTAAAGCGACTTGAGCCCGGCTTTAGCCGGCTCCTTGCCAAGCTTGAGCCTAGAATGAGTCTGAGCCAATCAAGACTCAGACTTGGCTTATTAAGACTCGGCTTGTCGGCTCAAGTGACTTTAAGCCAAGTCGTGGCATCACTACCTGAGGTTGCCAGCCGGGTTGCCGTGACTCATCATAACATGCAAGAAGGGATTGAAAAGGGATATAAAGCATGTTAGATGCTTTAAAACCCTCACAATATATCCCATTGATATCAGACTATCACTTTATGCCTCATTAGAGCCTCTTGCAGTGCTATATAAGATAGGTTGGTATCATGTTTAAGGTCGGGACCCCTCCCCCCCTACCCTCTTTGCTGGAATTGAGCTGCGCTTCCCCCTTGCATCGAGGTGGAGTGCAGTGAGGTTTGGTAGGGAAGATAGGAATGGGGTCAGGCTGGGAATATCGGAACCCTGGTGTATCGCAATTTTCTTGATGTATGGGAGGTAGGTAGGTAGGTAGGTAGGTAGTATTACACGGCAGTGTCCACACAGTGAACACTGGTTCCAGGCATTACGTACACTGTGGTGGCGATCGGTACTACGAGTACAAACTACGATATACATGACCACCATCACCTGCACAACACCCAGGCCTAATGTCCCGCACCTGGGCCAAGCACACTCATGCTACCATCGAGCAGAAGCACCCAGGAACAGTAAGCTAGGTGAAGAGGATAATGGAAGATCACAATTAAGTAGTGTTTACGGTCGATTTCCGCTCACTTGACGAATCATCAGTACTCTGGCCATCAATGCCACAGGAATTCAATCAAATTTATTGTGAGTGTTCTTATGGGATTGCCATATTTCTCGTCTTCACAAGACAACGAATCGTTTCTGGATCAGCAGTTCCCGAGGGACCTGTACAGTTCCAACACAGCCACCAATAATTTTTGTTGTGGGGGAAGTCTGAGAGAATGGGACTCATCACAACTATCCTCATGGGACTCGTCCAACTATCCATACAATTCTTGAGACACAGGAGCATTGTGGGCAACTTTGCTGTGATTTTGCAAGCAGGCCTCATGTGCGGAACTCATTTTAATAATTTGGAGATGATTTTGGGTTCTATCTGTTCCCCCAGGCATCTATCCAGAGCTAGTAGATAGATAGAGCCATTGTAGTGTGAGCAGGATCCCAGTAGGGCCCTAGAAGTGTAGAACCAAAGAGGCGAGCAATTTGTGATGGTGGTTGTTGAATGCAGTCACCGATGTTTTGTGAGGACGGGTCGCTTGAAGGTGATTCTGTGGTTCAGCTCGATGCTATTCAGAAGGTGGGCACAGGTGTGGAGGTAAAACAGTCGGCAGACAAAGAAACAGGCAACGAGCACGTCTTTGTTATCCCAGAGATAATCAATGATTTCATTGATAAGTTCAGAAGGGATCAAGGAGGGATACTAAGCTGCATTTTATATCAACATATTTCTGGATTTTACTTGCGTCACATACAGAATGGTGCTTCATTGCAATTGCTTGGACCAAACTTTCGACACTGTGAAGGCAGGTTGGAAGACAACATGGACATTATTTGTGCGATTAAATTTACATAGAGAGTTTTGAAAGAAAAATATTCTTGACCGGTGCCGGTCGGCTCGACCCACATGGTGGCTGTGTTGGGCAGAATGTCAAAAAAGGGCCTTTGCTATTGGCCCAAAAGCTGACTCGTCTCATTACAACTTACATATATGATATGTGCAAATTTTAACTCTGGCTTCATCCTCTACCCATTCACTGTAATAACAACCAAGTAGTCATATTTCATTCAACTTAGCTCCCAGCCTTACTCTGCAAGGTTCTCCAATCCTGTGTCTCTATGTTCCGTCCACTTATGACTCGACAGAAATTGACGTCCCCTTTGGCTGCAAAGGTTATGAAGCAATTCAGCACCATTCCTCCCTATCCTCATGAAAATGACTTCTTAGGTCCATACAACAAGCTTCTCCATACTGTTTTCCCTGCAGACTCTGATTATACAGTCATCCCTCAATTGTACTCTTCCTTGGATTTGTATGGCTCAGTGAATACCATTATTGGGTTTGAGGTCATTTTCGAGGACAACCCAGTGTTCTTCTTGAAAATCAAAGAACTGAAAAGCTTGGCTGTTTTGTCTGCTTGCAAAAAGGCAGATGATCAGATGAGAAAATGCATGAGGGATTTGGCCCCTAGCTGCCCTCTTGATAGCCTCCATGGTGTCAGTGCATTCAGCACACATCTTTAGTTCTACAGCTACAATAAACAAACCTGTATTCTTCCCAAGCACATATCTCCTGACCATGAATGAGAGATCGATTTCGCTCCGTCGAGTCGCTGGGACTGCAACATTTTGGGAAATGAAGGGGGTCAACAATTCCAAGATATTGTTGCAGAGATCAAGGCAGAATGCAACCAGCTTTGAGAGGGGAGGCGATTCAATCTGCTAGGCACTTTTCCCTTTCATGTTTTTCTGATTCAGTATCGATATACTTCCACAAAATGTCTCCCGAATTTCAGTGGGAAAATAACCGGTGATATCGCCAATAGTCTGCTGTTCTGTGACCGTCAACCCAGTTTGTTTCTGGTCATGCAATTAACAATGCTTACCTTTAGTAACAATCTGAATAAGATTCAGTACTGGATGCTCATTTGACTTGCATTACAGCTAACACCTTCGCGTGGTACCGCACATCCGCAGCAATGACAATCACTGTCTACAGTCACATTTTGCCTAGTTATATATGGTCAGCTAATCTATGGAAACTTCCTCCAAGTTCTGCATGCATGGCGAGTACAGATTAGCAAAGATATCCTGCGGTACGTTCTCATCATTATCTTCATATGCCTGCCTAAGTGATTGTACCCCCTAGTTCATATACTGTACTATTTTGACCTTAAGTTCACATAACATGTCACAGAGGCCTGTGAAATGAAGATATGCATACCTCATAGCATGTCACAGCTTACAGTGAAGAGTTGAAAGAAAATTCTAAATTAATGCCATTTTTGAGCAAGGAATAACGAAATACACGTGTCCTGAGTGTCTATACACATTCCCAGATGTTTCCATCATACCAGCGATTCAGTTTTATCAAGGGGGTGGTGGAAATAAAATCCCGGACAGAGGAGGGGGGGGAGGGGGCACCCGTTAAAAGCCTAGTAATAGATTATTCAGTGTAGCGGTAAGACAGCTGTAATGTATTAATCCCTTGTACTTGCAGATATGTGCAATCTATTATTCCTTGCTATTGCAAAGGATTTTTGGCAGAGGAATCCAAGCTGGGTATAGGGCCAGACAATGCTCCACATGTTGTCATCACGGGTATAGTTGCAGCCTCGACATGCTCGATGTACTGGACACTATGGGCCTGTGCGCTCCCACCTTCAAGCGCCCTGCTGTTGAATCAGGCCTAAATTTTCCGCTGATTCTTTGATGTGCTGAGCTTCTTTTGATTTGTTATCAATGCGGACATGAGATTGTACGAGCTCAAGTGATTCTTGACAGTTTTCATGTGCGGAAGTTATTTTTGTTCACCTTTGATGTCGCTGTCACCCATTGTCCACCTTCCTCCGGAGATGACCAGGTTCGCATGTTTTCCCTCCATATGTCTTCCCTTTTTCTGTGTCAGCCCCATATGTTTTTTTTTCATGATGTTTTTCCACCACTCTGACATTTCTTCAATAATGTTTTCTATTATTTCTAACATGTTTTTTTTTTGGCCTGCCACAAAATGAAGATCTACTGTTACAAGATCTATATCCACTGTAGCTCTACCCATTTTCTTTCTACCCATAAACGCAATGGATTGAAAGAAAAATTTTACACTACCAGGGTTCAAACTAAAATCTTCACAGTAACAATATAGAGCGAACAGTAACACCACCTAGGCCATAGAGCCATACGAAGAAAAGGTAATGCATACCATATATCCAGTTCTTTGGCGGAAAAATTAGCCCAAAAAAAAAGCCCGTCGTCGTGCATGGGGTGTAGGCAAAGGGGGTGGGGTTGTGCACAGTATCATTGATAGCATTGATACCCTCGCTGTTGAAAGAGAAGGCTGATTGAGAATTGGGAGTGATAGCAGGCAGGTGGAGCACCAAAAAGACGACCAGGCGATGTCAACGGCTGTTTGACAGCGATGAAGGGCCAATCCAGCAAAAAGGAGTTTACCACTGCATTCCATGTTGCTGAAAGTAAAGTCGTTACAAAAGCGGCGGGGCTGTAAGGGATGATACAGGGTCTAAAAGGCAGGCATCGGGATGGTGGGCGGGCGTACAGTGATGATGATGTCCAGAAAGAAAAACAACCACAGAATTGTAGTCCCCTGCCCAAATAACGGGAGATGTACTAGTCTGGGGTGTAGGTGACCTCGTTGGTGTGGGAAAGCTTGATGTTGGTCGAAGATGGGGTGGGCAGCCGCAGGGGTCATGGTGGTTGCACAGCCATATTTTTGGGTGCATTTGATGTGCCCTCAAGTCACCTATTCATGCCCACAAGCATGTTGTTGTTGTCGCCGTCCTTAACTGCCAGCATCCCAATCTTCCTCCTGCCCTCCCACTTGGATGCTCCCACACTCCTGCAGTCTTCCTGCATTTCCTACTGTCCTTGCAAGCCTTTCCCTAGGTCTTCTCATGGCACAGCAACAGAGCATGACGATCCCTGCCCTTTGCTGTTGTCGCTGTCATCGATGGGTTCGTCGTTGTCATTGTTCGTCTGCAGGAATTACGCTCATACTCTCAGATGGCAGCTGATATGGCATCTCCGAGAGTATTCCAGGTTGTTCAGACGTAGGAAGCTCGTGCTCGACAACGATTTCCCTCGATGTTGATACTGGGTAGGCTGAGTTGGTTGGAATGGGGATTGGCGGGGGGCATTTCCGGATTAGCAGGGGTTGTTGAAGGAAGACGTCATCATCATTGAATGCTGAAGGATATCCTTGGTGTCCTAGGGCTACGAGGAGCATTGCCTTGTCTGAGGGCTTACGTGCTGAGGTGGGGGGTAGAACAGTTGCTATCCGGGGCGCTTGGAGCTGCTGAATGCGTAAAAAGTATCTAGAATAATAATAAGTATGAAGAAAAGTAATTACATACCTTTTTACACCCGTGAGAGGGCTGTCAGGTGAACGGACGGGGCATCGTCATGTTCGAGATAGTGGTAAAAGACCACGAAAGAAGAGGCACAGCCACTCAATCTCTGCTTGGTTGGTCGGACCACAGCGATCAAGTGTGCAGAATGAGAGCTCAGAATTTGTCTGCTGCTCGAACCACTCATTCCGACATCCCATGAGCTTTCGGGATGTTCAATTGTGAGTGTTTATCATATATCTATGTACAATTTTGTAGACCGGAATGCGATGGAAAGCAGATAATCGATATTTAATGGTACTTTTCTTACATTTTGAGGCCTTTTCAATAAGATCCCCTCTCCATGCGACTCTGTGTTTTCTCAAACTGCAGAAGAATTGTCATATATTCAAGTTCATATATAATACTGTTGATAAGGCTCATCCGATCCATCCCGATCTACTAATAAATGTGCATATGGAATGTCCGGGTTTTTGAAGCCACCTTTTGTGCGTTTCACTATGAGTCACTCGATCCCATTGCCTAATGACTTTAAAATGATATTAATTCAATATGGGTATTTTTGCTCATAAATTCCTCTGTAGGCCACCAAAATTGAACTGTATCTCAGTCTACTATACTGTGATACTTCTAGATACTTTTCCCCACTGCATCAAACGTTGACAACCCATACCATAGACATTTGTTCTGAAGTTGCTTTTCCTGGCAATGTCTGAAAGATGTTGAATTCACTAGTTTCATTGCTTTAAACACATTTACTACGCTATATTATACATGAAACCAGTGTAACTAATATAATAAATTTTTGAAAAGAAAACTCGCAGACATGCAAGGGACGGTGAGGTGTAGACGTCGAGGATGGCCATGGCATGTCAGATCGTCTTGTTGCCATCAAAATGTAAAATTGCTAGGTCGTCAGAGGTGAGAATTCGAGAATGGTAAATAGACTTCACCACTGCCATGCTTGTGTTGAAAGCAGGGATGCTGAGGCAGATGTAGGGGGTGATATGAAGAATGGTGTCAGGATGGGGAGTAGCGCACAACGACGGCAGCATCGGGAGAGGAAACAAACCCCGGATTTGTGATCCACCACTGAAATGATAGGATTTGGAGTCATTTTGGATGTGTAGATGGGCTGGATGATGCGGGAGAGTCCGATGTTGGAAGGGGAAGGGGTGGGCAGCAGCACGTGTCGAGACGGGTGCACAGTCGTAGTTCTGGGTACATCCAATGCATTCTGAAATATTGTATCAGGTCAGAAAAAGGCGCACAAATGGTCTTCATCGTTAGCCGTTGCAGTGCCGATGTTGCTCCCACTGCCCTATTCGACTTCTCCTTCCTTCCCCGCACACCTGCGACGTTTACCATCCGCCACAGTCCAGCTATACTCTACAGAAGGGCCCTGCACCATTGTAGGGCCTTCCCAGTCCCTCCCGTCATTACCACCATTGTCCAGTTTGTTGTTGTTGTCATCTATACTGCACTTCCAGTTGATACTCCCCTCCTATTTGCAGGTGATGATTGATTTTTGACTCCTCAGTCTGTTTTTGGTTGTTGTTATGCTGTCCATCAGTCTGTGAATACGATTAGCCTCGGGGGGTAGCTGGGTTGGTCAGAATGAGGATGCAGAGCCATATTTGCAGCAGCAGGGCATCGTTGAGTTCCGAGATCTTTGATATTGTTTATGGTATTGGCCATAGTCCAGGGTATTAGAGTGTGCACGGTGCTCGTGAGACCGTATGCGTGGTGGATGGATGTGGATGCAGTCGCTGGGCTGTGGCAGTGTCATAGGCAATATTACATAATCTCACATGGCAAAATTATTTTCGTTTGATTTTTATCCCCTACAGTGAGCAAGCATTGGCATGACAGGTCTCAGGGCTAGGAAAAATATACAACTCCTAAAGTTTATGCCTGAATTTTGGCTGTGAAATTTCATAGAATACTAGGAAAACATATCATGACATATCAACCCGGAGGAGGGATTGATTTGACAGATATGAAAGGCGAACAGACCAAAAATAACACTCACATCACGGAATTTAACAGAGCGGGACCTGAAGGAAGCAAATGAGGGATCTAAAAATACATGATCAAGGAATAGAAGCTATATTTATCATGCCACCACCCAGAATAACAAATCAAGCGTGATTTCAATGCAGGACATTTCTCAGAGAGTTATTTTTGATACGTGCAGTGGGCAGAGGGGCGCAGAACCCATACCAGCAAGCGCCCCCCTATTGCTGAGCCTGGTGGCTGCTGCTAGTCATTGCAGTGGTTTTAATTAATTGCACACCAATTGCAAGTACAGCCATTAATACATTACAGATGGACTACTACTGCAGTCTATTAATTGATTGTAAGGGATATAAGGCCTGGAGGGGGAGAGGGGTCCTGACCTTAAACGTGATACCAAATTACCTTACATAGCACTATGACATGACCTAATGAGGCATGTAGAGATGGTTCCATCTGAATAGGATTTATTGTGAGCTTGTTAAAGCATCCAAAACTCTTTATATTACTTTTTCGTGCCATAGTGAGTCACGGCAACCTGGCCACCAACTTCGGGCCACCATATTGTGCTGACATAGCATTACTAAGTCATCCATATATGGTCATATTACTACCATATATGGCAGGAGGGGGGGGGTTGACCTGACCTTAAACGCGAAAATGTACGTCATGTGTGCAATTTTATTTCCGCCACCCCCTTGGGTTTTATGATGCGGCGTCGACGAGACCATGAAAAGTTGTTGGTATCAAGTCGGAGTGCAGAAATAGCACCAACATTAGAAATTTTACCCTGTTCTCTTGCCAATGTTTGGCCCTTCCGGCAAATTGTCTATCCAGCAATCCACGACATCACCACTGGGTGGTAAAAAAGTGCATTTATGAAGGATTGAACACACAGCCCAGAGATTCAGTCACAGAAAATAACCACAAGGCCACAACAGTAATGAAGATCATACAACATGAAGATGAACATACCCTGTCACAGCCATCCGTGAACATCTGCTCAGCTGAAGATGTTGCATAACATGTCACAAGCCATGAATGTAAGGTTGAAATAGTACAGGGCTCGCTACTGATGCTTGTGGGTCGGTCTGAGAAAAAATAACAAATAAAAGAAAAAGAAAAAGAAAAAAGAGAGAAAAAGAAAAGGGAAAGGAGGGAAGTTTCAGAAGACCTACCCGCGAATTCTACAACAATTTTTGAGTGTCAGTAACTCAGAGTCAGAGAGGGCAGTGAAAAACATCGCTCTGTGCACCATTCTGATGCCCGAGGCATAGCCACATCAAGCGGCAGACCTGCTGTTCAATAGCAGATTTATTTAACATATGGGATGCATTCCGTTTTTGAGGCTCAAATTTTTAATTCAAACTTATTCATGCGCATACAATATTCCCAAAAATTTTCGGGCCCTCCGGGTAGGTAGGTAATTTGTGAGTCTTTTGCGAATCGTAGCAGCCAAGTTGCTACTGACCGGAGTTTGAATATTCAGCCAAATGCGGTTGACTGCCGCGGTATTTCATCGGTGCTCGCTGTCGCAGTGAGAGCATTCGACGTCGACTGGCTGTCGGCACCTTCAATTTAGATCTTTCTCGACGGAACTTTACAGTAAACAGATGCCTGGTATCACAAATTTTTCTTCTCATGAGACTGAAGCCATATCATTTCATGAATCAGGTAAAGTGAAAAACTACGACCAAGAAATGAGGCAGGCTTATAAATATTCAAGCACTGAGAATATAATTACTCAAAGATAGATCTCTGGCTTCGGCCAGAGAGCAGGAGGCAGCCAGTGCAACAACTATCAATTGCAAGACCAACGGCATCGTGCCTCCCAACGGGAAATTCCGGCATAATTCCGACTCAGTTCAAACTCCGGTCGCTAGCAGTTGCTATCAGTAGCGACCCCCAAGCATGAGTATCGAGCCTAGTACAGTAGTGGTGGGAACCACAGTGTTCTTCGATACATTCCCTTTAATGTGTCATGCATTCTGTGAAATCCCTGCCTGGAGTAGGTATGCTCGTCTCCTTTCCACGATGAGCCCAAGTTTAGGTTGTATCCTTGCGACTAGCCAGTGACGATTGTCTGGCGGTGGGGCTGACGGTGATATCGGAATATTCGGCAAAGAAATCTTGCGGGAAAACGAGCAAGTAGTAGAAGGACCAGCCTTTGCTCCTTTTGCGGACCTCTTCGAAGCACACACAGAACACGTGTAGACAATTTGTTCTGAATTCTCGAAGTAATGTACCATTCGACATACATAGAACGCAACATTCCAGGAAATAAACTTTCAACACGTGCATCTTGGGTTTTAAAGTTCGAACCTAATTCTTGCTTCGATCTCTTGACTTTTTCACTCATTATCCTCTGCGTCGTTGTCCTCGACAGCTCTTTTTACAAAGTATGTATCTGTTTCTAAGGTGGGGCCACTGTTTTACTGACATACTCATGGTCTACAGACATCCATCGGCAGTCCGAGCAATCTGTCATCGATGGATGGAATCAGAAAGCTCTCCTGTTCGTCAATAGAGCCCAGTCGTGTCCAAGTTATCTAATAGATTTTTTCAGGAAATCTCTGGTTGCCGTCAACACTGTACTTCAAAAGATATGGCTGTGGAGCCGCATGCGATGTGCGGCGATGTCATGGCGCTCCTTCATACTGGGCAATCATCAGAAGATCTTTACTCGGCGACATTGGCCTCAGTGATAGAACACATACGCCTCCTCGAATCAGAGATCGTTGCCCGCGATGAACAGCTTCAGCTGCAGGCAACATCGTCCAGTGCTCCTCTCCAACACGAACGCGATCTTGCTGTGCAGGATCTCAAAAACCACAAATCCATATTTGCGCCCATTCGACGTCTTCCAAACGACATATTGCTACGTATCTTCCAAATGTCCATTGACACAAGGGTCAATACTGACGTGAGAGCCACGCCTTGGGTTCTCGGTTACATCTGTCATCACTGGAGAGCCATCTCCCGTTCCTTGTGGACTAACATATCTCTCGCGAGCATGCGCCTCTCTTACATCTCATCCGGTCAACGCAATCTATGCACATATCTCCTCTCACTATCCGGGGATTCGCCACTCAACATCTGCTTGAGAATAATTCGTTCACATTTCACCGTGTTGCTTCATTGTCTTCTCAATTCAGGTGATGATAGGGATATTATATGGGAAGACCTCGCTCTCCATTCACACCGATGGTCTCACATAATTCTCACTATAAAAGGGCCAGTGTCAGCCTCTGAAAACTTCTCTTGCAATTTACCCCTACTACGCAGCCTGTCTTTGTTGACATCTGATCTTACCAACCCCCACATCAGTCGTCTGTTCTCCTCAGCTCCCCTTCTCCAGGATCTCACCTTTATCGGGACTATTGTCCTGTGGCGGGAACTTGCTCGAGCGATGCCTCTTTCCCAGCTCGTCAGGCTAGTGGTGGGTGTGATGACGCATAAACTAGATAACATCAGCCCAGATTTCTACGCCTGTGTGAAGGAGGCTACCATGTTGGAGGACCTGGACTTTCTCGTTACGCGCCAGGAAGATGATTCCGAAGATGCTGTTGTCCGACCATCTTTACATTCCAGTGCACAGCTCCTTCCCACCTTCGTCCATAACAGTATCAAGAAGCTGGACTTGGATAGCGAAAGTCTTTCGATTTTGGACCAGTGCTCCATTCCGAACTTGAAGAAATTATCCATTCACAGCCAGCATGGGAATCATCCAGGTGGATCAGAAGTCAAATCCGCTGATCCTGGAGTCGAGTACCTCTTTCGCTTCGTGGAACGCTCAGAGTGCAACGTGCAAACATTCGTCTCCTTCCTGTCGACGCCGCTTTCAATCTTCAAAAGTTTATGGAAACAGTGGTCGTTGTCATTGACAAAACTCACCATCACCGTCACTTCAGCATCTCAATCGGATGCTGTTCGAGAGCTGACGTTCAAGGAGGGTAAACCTGGTATCCTTCCATACCTCCAGCATTTGACATTGCGTACGTCCGAAGGGATGTCTATCTTCCAGGATGGCAGTCTCCTTGAAATGGCATCATCACGGCTTACTCGTTGTCCTGGATGTTTCAGGACTCTTGCGATAGAGACTATGATGGCTGGCGAGGATATCCTTAGTCAGGATATCATCACTCAAATGAAGCGCCTGCGTGAGATGAGAGCAGTGGGTGTCCGTGTCGAACTCTTGTTGGTTAAGAGTTTATATTACACTGAGTATCCAAGGAGTATACACGAGAATAGTAAGATTCGATTCAGAGTAAGAGTACTCAGTCGGACTTGGAATGGCAGTCAGATTCGACCTTCGCCAATCTGATTGAGGTCTACTACCGATGCTCCCGCCTCCTGCCATTAGTGCCACTTATTTTAGTTATGCCACCCTCTGTTGTTGACTTTACACCGCCTCCATATCAATACTGAATGTCATAATGCTCTTTCTGCTCGTTTCCCTTGCACCCAGATTACTCACGAGGAAAGCCTGAAGCCCTGGTTCCTGAACACTTATGTGGCCTCGGGAGAAGTTGTGTATGATCCCTGTTAGAGTTAAAACAGCTCAGTCAGTCACGTAGTCGTCGTGAACAGCTATATTATACACGCTACCTGTTAGAGTTAAAACAGCTATACAAAGGTAGCGTAAGATATATGTAAACGGTGATAAATATAAACAGTATATGCACCTCAGTCAGTCACGTAGTCGTCGTGAACAGCTGAGGTGCAAAGAAAGGGGAAAATGGTAGATATATCCGACGAAAGAAAGGAGTCGTAATCTAATTATGGTAAACATGTTCAATATGTGAAATAACGGACCGTCGAGATAGGCTGAATCCTCAACACTCCCCCTGAAGCCTACGCTCGTATATCTCTATAACCTCGTCATGCCCATCCTCCTCAGTAACTCCATCGCTCGCGGCTTAGGTACGCTCTTGGTGAATAGATCGGCTAAGTTATCCTCAGATGCGATGTAACGGACATCGAGTTCGCCAAGTTGAACGCTATCACGAATCCAGTGGTAATCCATGGAAAAATGCTTGGATTTGCCGTGTCCTTTGGTGCTCTGGGTGAGGTTAATGGCTGAGTTGTTGTCGCAGTTCAGTGGGTATGGGCGGTCCTTTGATAACTCGATTTCGTCTAAGAAAGAGCCCATCCACAATGACTGTCGTCCTCCATGTACTGTTGCAACGTATTCTGCCTCTGACGTTGAAAGCGCGACTCGTTTTTGCGACCTTGAGCTCCATGCAACTGGCCCACCAGCCATAGTAAATACATAACCCATCGTTGACTTTCCAGAGGTCCTGTCATCGCCGTGGGATGAATCCACATACCCAATGGGAGTAAGTCCATCATCCTCGGTGTTTCCTCGATTATATGTTATCCTGTACTCGATGGTTCCTTTTAGATATGCAAGGACATGCATCGCACGACTCCAGTGTATTGGTCGAGCGTCTGAGGCGTACCGCTGAAGATAGTTGGTAGCAAACGCGATATCAGGCCTAGTTCCGTTGGCAACATGGTTCAACGATCCGAGAACCCCACGATAATCCTTATCCCCATGAACTCTTTATCCGCATCTGGAATCGGTTGGGGTTGGGTGTCTAGGTTCATCAAACTTCCAACAGGAAGCGGCGTTGCTTTCGGCTTGCAATCAGACATTCCAAAGGTCTCGAGGGTTTTTAGTATCAGGTTCTTTTGATGAAGCGAAATGGCACCAGTTTCTTCGTCAAACTCCACCGTCATTCCAAGGACACTATTGTGCTTTCCTAAGTCCTTGATCTCGTACACGCTCCCGATTTCCTTTCGGACGCGTTCCCCTTCTTTTGTGGATGTAGACGCACCAGAAACATCATCTGTATATGTGCATGTGTACGTCCGCTCGGCTCCATTCTTGAGAAGTCGTACACATGGGTCCGCTCGTGACTGCTTGTGACCTTGCGCTGTGAGAGTATCATTTAGCTCGTGGAACCATGCATTCCCTGCGTCCATCGTTCCATACATCGCCCTCAGCATCTGTAGGACATACTCTCCCTTTGGATAATCCCTCGTAACTATGTCTTCATATCCTTGGGGCAACGAGACATAATTTTCTCCTTGTGGCTCCGCGTTCAGGTATGCACCAACAAAATCTATGAGCCAGAAGTCCAATCCATGAGCGGCAACAACAGCGAAGAACATGCGCAGAGATTCGTATCGAACTACGGCTGCGAATGAGTCATAGTAATGGAGGCCTTTGATTTGGGTAAATCCCTTAACCACAAGTCTGGCACGTCGTTTGAGGAGTTCTGCTGTATCTCCATCGAGCTTCTTGTCAAACGTCCATCTAGTGTCGATTATTTGCATCCAGGGCTCTCTTGGTACGACTCTCCAGACATCTCTCTCTTCCATACGCCGAATTTCCGCATCCATAGCTGGTCTCCATATCTTTGCTTTGGTCATCGCCTGATGATAATCATCTGGTACCCACAAGTCATGCCTATCAACAATATTGCTGATTTCGGAAGCCTTTAGGGCTACGATGTCTTCAATGTCGTCTTCTTCAGCGAGTAGAGGGACAGTGTTGTTGTTTGCCCAATCTTTTCCTTGTCGTTTGGCTAAATCCTCATGTTGAGCATATTCTTTTGACTCAGTCAATGCTCTAGTGGGTTTTGGAATGCGGGATGGGCGCTTCGATGGGGGATTTGGAATCGTACATGGTTGGATTGGTTGTGCTTGGGCTGGTGCGGTAGGTATTTGATTTGGTTGATCGCGATCATGGTCTGTAGGATCGATCGGTGGCTGTGGATGATCCTCGATCGTTTCTGTGAGTGGCTCGATGAGTTCCTCATATGCAATCTCCCCCTCACGAAGAGAAACGGTACGTGTAGGACTGAGCTCCTCGAAGATGACGTCACGAGATATAATCACTTTGTTGCCAGGGCCGTCCAGCAAGATTCTATATGATCCATGCCCTGCCAAGCCCACGAAGCGACCCTTCTGTCCTCGTGGAGATAGTTTGCTATGGCCTTTCGCCGCAGGTATTTTCGCATAGCATGTTGATCCCCAAACCCTGAGATGATTGACAGTTTGCCGTTTACCCGACCACTCTTCCTCTGGCACCTTCCCTGGGTGTCGTGACATTGGTAACAGATTGCCCGCTTTGATTGCGTAGTCGCAAGCCTCGGCCCACCAGCCATCGGACATCCTGGCTTCTAGGAGTAAGATTCTCACTGTCCCAAAGACAATACCGAGTGTTCGTTCAGCCATCCCGTTGGCTGCTGACGAGTAAGGGGCTGTGAATTCAATGATCACACCTTTTGTTATCCCCCATTCCTTCCATAACTCGTTGCGGAACTCGTTATCACATCGGATTTTCTTCAATTTCTTCCCTGTTTGGCGCTCTGCCATCACTGTGAATTGATCTAGTGCCACAATGGTAGTCTCGGCTCTTCGATCCGAGATATAATATGGGGTTCTTTGAGAAGTCGCATCATCAGCAAACACGAGGGCGTATTTTGCTCCCCCAATGGATCGGACTCGGGCTGGGCCCCAAATGTCCACCATTACCCACGCTAATGGCACTTTCTCTGGTACCACGTCAGCGTCGAAAGGTCGTCTCTTTTGATTCCCCAGAATGCACGGCTCACATCTTCCTCCAGCACGTTCGACTTTGGCTATGTTCAACCCATCTACCAGCGCCCGTTTCTGCAGTTCGTTGATACGGTCGACCCCAAGGTGCGCAAACCGCATATGCCACGTCTCAATAGGCACAGCTGCATCCATGGATCTTGCTGCTAGAGCAGTGTATTCCTTGCTGAGTAGTAGCGTCCCATTTATTGCATATAGGTCGTTTACGAGGGTCGCAGTGAACTGTGGAATACCTTTTTGGTCTACAAAGGTCGCTTGACTGCCTCCAAAGGTAACGAACCACCCTTCTTTGTCGAGTCTACTGATTGATATCAGGTTTGCTGAGACGTCTGGACAGTGTAGAGCCTTGCTAAGGGTGAAGACATTCTGGACGCCTGACACGGTTGATTTCAATGCTACAGTGCCGATTCCTTGAATGTTCAATGCAGCGCCAGCTTTCGATGATGTTCCCGTCGTTTCACCTAATGGCATATAATGGAAAAAGCAGTCTTTGTTCTGGATGAAGTGGGTGGACGCTCCAGAGTCCCCGTACAAGAGTGAAGTGTCTACATGTCCTTCGTTATCATTATTGACCACCATTGCAGACTCCTTGGATCCTAGGGCCCTTTCGATAGACTTCAACATCTCGTCATCGACATGTGCGCTCAGGGCAGTAACGTTCGTGTACACGGATCCTGCCTCGGATGATGACGTGTTGGATGTGGCTAGATTTGCGGAACTAGGCACGGGTGCGTCCCGCTTTCCCTTCCACCAGGGGGGATATTGGCCTTGTCTTCCTCCCCCTAATTTCCAGCATTCGTCGAGGGTATGGCCTATCCCTTTGCAGTTATCATTTGCCGTATGGGATTTGTCTGTTCTAGGTGCCATGTTCCTCTTCGAGGATAGGGATTGGACTTGTAGGGTTAGAGCCTGGATCGACGCTTGGAGTGCCTGTACGGTGGACTCCTGTGTAGATAAGGGATTATTAACGGAGTTCCGTCCGACCACTCGTTCGCCATGGGCAATAAGGCGTGCGATAACGACTGTGAGATTCTTCTCTGCGTAGAGTGTGCTGACAACTGGGTCCCACATCTCAGGGAATGAGTCTAGCAATGTAGTCTTGAAGCTCTTGTCATCAATGCCTGCGCCTGCGTCGTTGGCTTCCTTTCGGAGTTTCCGCATCCTTTCAATGTATCCACCGTCGCCGCTGACCTTTTCTCCTTCTTGGTATTTCACCGCCTTCAAGGTTTTCTCCCTTCGGTTACGGATTAGGTCTGAGTAGGCGCCGTAGTCGGTTTTGAGAATCTGCCAAGCCATGTGGGATGGCTCATGAGGGTTGATTCCGACGCCGAACACGTCCTTGACATTGCGGATGATTGATGCAAGTGCGACGCTCTCGCGTTGGGCATATTCCAGTAGATTCGGGGTAAGACTGTTAATGGGAGTGGATGGTAAGGGTGCCAGGGTTGCACCAGGGATTGCGACTTTGTTTTCCCAGTAGTTTACGAGGCCACGGGTGTTTCCTTCGGTCAACATGACCATTTCGAAGGTTGCCCAGTTCTCGCCATTGAATTTTTCGTCATCATCCAGTTTAATGGGGAGGACTTGGTGAGAGGTCGTCGTCATGATAGGAGTTAAGTGGTTTGCACGTTTGGTGCGGATTATTGAGTTGTTCGGTAGCTACGTGTGTTATCGACTAAGAGGTGGAAGAGCAACGGGAGCCCAGAACCTGTTAGAGTTAAAACAGCTCAGTCAGTCACGTAGTCGTCGTGAACAGCTATATTATACACGCTACCTGTTAGAGTTAAAACAGCTATACAAAGGTAGCGTAAGATATATGTAAACGGTGATAAATATAAACAGTATACGCACCTCAGTCAGTCACGTAGTCGTCATGAACAGCTGAGGTGCAAAGAAAGGGGAAAACGGTAGATATATCCGACGAAAGAAAGGAGTCGTAATCTAATTATGGTAAGCATGTTCAATATGTGAAATAACGGACCGTCGAGATAGGCTGAATCCTCAACAATCCCTAGGTAGTCATACATGTGGGAGACATTAATGCATTAGATGTGTATAACTTATAATTATCTGTATGGAATGGCGTAGACACATGTAGTATGCTAAGTAATATTAAGTATAATACGACACCAAACAAGTATGAACGAGGGTTTGGCGGGACTGAAATGTTTGACATCATTAAATGCCACTAAACTGAGACGGGAAGTTGGCGCACGGGTCGCAGGGATGGACTCTGAGGGCGGGATGGCGGGACGAGCAATAACGCAATCCTATCAGGACAGACTCGAGTCGTACTCGGACTTTGCCGGAGTACGACTCGGACTGTTCGGCCCGAGTCGAATCTGATCAGTTTGGTCAACACTCGTATCGAAGTTCGGACTATTTCGAAACTGATGAACGCTTCGCCAAGTTTTTGAAAGAGCGGGGTGTAGTGTTATGACTGCTGTACATAGCGATGTGGCTATACAAAAGATAAATCTTGTGTCTGATCATTGATGGTCGCATTTAGACTGTACCAAGCTGTGCTACTGCAAAGAACCGGTGAAGGTATGTTTAATATTAGCGAGTAACAAAGGGGAAAAATCAATGTCAACGTACCCAGTCCATCTAAACCTCGACCATCGTAAGTAGAGGTCAGCACCTTTGATCTTCTTCTGCAGTTCGAAAATTCGTCCTTCGTCGCATACATGAGACATTGTGCCTGATGAAACATGTACAACTATGGATGTCCATAGTTGTCCACGGCACAGTTCATTAATGGTGTGTGGTGTGGTGTGTACCGGCACAAGGTCCCAACCAGGAACGGCCGGGTCCACAGCCCTAACATGGCAAGCCATGTGCTGTGGCCACGAAGGGTAGGTTACCACAAAGATTGGAGATATAACCGTGCAAGTGCGACCCGCTTAATTACCATACATCGTTAAACGTGGACAGTCATGAATGGTCGCCTTATGCATTTGCCGCTGACAACCCGTTATTGAAGATGGCGTATTACCGGATTTGCTTCTGCCAAGGCTTTGGCGAGTACACCTTCGAATCGGTATGACAGGGTAGATGAGCAATATTGCGATGAAACTCGAAGAGGTTACAGCTCAAGATCATCCGCTATAACAAGACGTAGTAGTACGGGCCGAAAATGAACCTTTCATAGTCGGATCGGAGCCAATATAAATAGAGCTAAATCAATAGCATGCCTCAGAGAGTATAACGGAACTATTATACACGATGAGGGTGGGACGTATGGGCGTGGAAATTCAAGAAGGCTCACATGAGAATTCTCAAAGTCTGTCATATCGGACTCTCCATTAATCTTACCCTGCATTGCCCTCTCCTCTTGGGTCAGCCCGTCCGTGAGCATAGCCTTATCCCGACGTCTATTCTGCAATACCAGAGTCATACGCCAAGCTACAATAAGGCGCTGAATTAAGATTAGTCTTTCATGATATTGAAGATTGCACACACCAACGATAACGAAGAAGTCCAACCCGAAACATATACTACATCCGATAACTCCTGGTGTGTAGGTTGGCTAGAAAATAGAATTATGAAGGTGATCAGAGAAAGAGGGAGGAACCTACCGCATCCTTCATGTTGAATATCTGCGACCCGCACATGTTTCCAATGCAGAAACTACAGGGAATGCGTTGAGCATTAAACATCAAAGGAAAGAGGGACACCGCACCAGACGAACGTAAATGAGGATGTCACCGTTCGCTTAGTACGTCCGGGAATGTTCGAGGGAATAAGCGACAACCCCAAGTTCAAACTGAGAAAAAAAGGAACCTGTGAAAGGCATTCGTTAAACCGGGGAAAAATACTATTCCAAGGTATCTTACAGTCATGTAGTACATCCCCCATTTAGTCCACTGTTAGAGGCATTAGGATAGCATGATTAAACCAAAGAAAAAATGAGGACCTTGGTAGATGCACTCGTCTCAATGAGAGCCATCTCAAGGAAGCCAATAAAAGAAGGGATCATCGCCAATGCCATGATGTATAGGCGGAGGTTCTTCTACCTTGATGTAACCTATCATTATGTCAATTCAACTGCGGCATGTGGAAGGAAGGGCACAGAGAACCAGCCCAACAGTGACGAAGATCACAAAGTTGGTCATATTCCGAGGAATAGTATATAATATCACTTGTAGAGACGCTGTACAAGGATGCAATCAACGGTCAACTGTGGCGTATCAAGAATGTACGTACTAAACCCAAAACTCCTGTTAATGATACTTCCAAACGTTGTCAAGCCTCCATTAGGTACCTATGTATGCGTCAACACGGTCTCAGATACCAATGCGATAAACCCACCGATGCCAGAAACACGTGGATTCCAGAAAAGTAAAACTAAACCGATTTCAGTTACGGTACAGCAATGTTCGAAGCACATGAGCATGGATCGACCAAACATTCCCGGGCTTGGTCCCACTTCCACACCTTTGTACCCGTTGTATCATGTCCGCTCTGGTTCTCGAGGATCCTGGTGTTGGCCATCCGCTTTTCCTCCTTTGTGAGCCAGGGAACCTCGGATGGGGTGCCGAGGATGTACAGGCAAAGAAGCCCGGCGACGATGGTGAGAGATCCGAGGAACTGTTAATAGGTCAGTGTGTATAAAGGGCAGAGAATAACCGAGCGTACGTAGGACATATACCGCCATGCCTCAGTGACTTTTCCGGTATACTGGAGCGTGCCGATTCCGTAGAGTATTAAGTCAGTGATGACGGTGACCGCAGGTTGGGCGCTCTAGGTACAGGGAGTGATTAAGCAACATAAGAAAACGAAAGACGGCGCTTGTAAGCCAACCTGAAATACCAAAGAGCGCGACGACTGTTCTCCTCGAGTATACCAGCTTCCGATGATCAGGAGGAAACCCGGACTGATACAGCACTCGAAGAATCCTTGCAGGGCGCGCAACGCAATGAGTTGCTTGAAGTTCTGGGCTATAGAAGGATTTTAGTATCCACAAGACAAACCAAAACCGATACATAAAACGACGAATCCCCAACATGTCTATCACACAACGTCAGAGCTTACAACACGTCACAATGAAGAAAAGCATCGACCATGTATATTGATCTGCATAAGAAATAGGGTTGATAATATATTCTTGAAACAGTGAGGTATACGCACAAAGTCCTACCCATCCTCCAACGCTGAAGGATAATATTTGATGGAAATTCGAAACACATGTAAGTGAGGTAGAAAATCGTTGTTAGCCTAATTCTGAAGTCTCTCATTTTGACTGTATAGACAAAATTTCAAACACTCACCATGAGTACTGTTGTCCAACGAGCCCAGTATCTTCGCGCAAGCCGAATAAGACCATAGTACCTGTAAAAACCCTTTCGTGGTTGGTCTATACCAGCAAAATATGCTTGACGTACCAATCGCTGTCTTGTCAGCCGACTGAAGACCATCTGATAGGAAAGAATATAAGCCGCTGGGAGTGATATGCAAAATGCTACTAACAGCATAGCCACATGAGCGGAAGGAGATAACAGTCCGCCTTGAATTTGAGCTTCTTGTACTGCTCGGGAGTGTAATTGGTCGAAGTGACATCAGCGAGTGGTATATCGCCAAATTCCAGCTTCTTCCTGAAAACATCATAGTGGGTAACAAACATTTAAATAAGGCAGTCCCTTATGCGCATCACGGATGCCAAACAAGACTCACGATGCAGGAGATTCTTCTTTTCTTAAAGGTGTTCTTCGCATCGTGATCTAGATTCGGGAGAAAGCGGGGGAATTTAAGAGAGAACGGCAGGATATTCGTGGCCAGGGTGACCAATGTAGTAGAACTTGAGAATATCTCGACGGTCAAGTCCAGGGACCGCGATTTATATATACCTATATAATTCTGAGTAGCGTCAATGCGTATTCCATTAACTTTTGTTACCGAAGCTTACCGTTTTCATCTTTCTGACGTGTATCGCTTCTTCGTCTAGTCGTTGTCACGGTGTTGCCTATTTCTTCACTATTCCGTGTGGGCAAACCTTGTTCTGCTGTGGCTCGGGGTTCCAGTGTCACGTACACGCCTATAGCACTTCATTGCGCAATTCGATGGCGTGGCGACCGTAAGTTCGATATCCAGCTCAACATATTATATGTGGCGACACGACGTCCTACCACAGTGCTGTAACCCCAAGGATGGGCGAAGTCTTGGTGCTTTGTGCATATCTGAAACTAAGATATTCACGAACAGACGCCTTAGCTGCTCGTACATTCCATCCTAATGAGTCGCCGCCGAAGACGTTACAGCGTTCGATTAGTCAGTCGAGGAGGCACTGAGTATGTTGATGAACGGTCGATGTTACCATTTCGCCCTGTAAGCAGCATGGATGCAGAGAGGCAGCACCTCAAGTTACTCCCTGACAAGGAACTCGGAGTAAAATCGGAATCTTCATATGCGCGTTACAGGTTGTATCAAGGTCATCAAAATACTCCTGAACTATTATGCGCGATGAGCAGACGTTTAAGAATGAATTCAAGAAGGAACTTACATGCGCATCCACGTGCTTCAAGCACGTCAAAGAAGAATCTCCATCAAGTTCATACTGCCTTTCCTTCTCGTCCAAGGCTGGTAGCGCACCAATAAGCATAACCTTACCGACAGTCTGCAGTCGTCCGCTAGGCAACAAGGAGGCTTCAATTTAACATCACGATATAGAAGACGACACGCACCAACAATAACAAGGAACTCTGACGTTCGTGTTAGCTATTGAGTTAAGCCTTGTGCTTCTTTTTAAAATCTCGACTGCTTGCCTGTCAAGAGATTGAGAGTCTGCCTAGCGGAGCCTACCTTGAGCTTGAGGGACCAAAAGAGGAAAGCGAAAGTGTACCGCCATGTCCTTCAACTTGGACAGCGGTGATCCACAGCATGCGACGCGTCGAGCATGGAACACAATCATATACATTTCGACGCTATTCAGAGTTGGAGTATAACTGTCTTGCCGAACGTCCGGGTCCTAGAAAGCGGTGGGGCTTTCAGAGAAGAATACCTGCAGGAAGCGTTACCAATGCGACTCTAGACATTCGTCTGTAGAAGTAGTCCAGGCTGCAAGAGGAGCGGCGACTCTGTAGCGAGAAACAGGATCGAGGTCGTCGTAGCGGTCGAAGAGTGGAGCTGTTTGGTGTCCGGCCTTTCGCGACCACTTGGTTAGCTTGTCGCGTATTGCCACGCACTCCGACTCTTTGCTACGATCTAGTCTGGTCTAACTCGGTTTTGTGCGGGGCTGTAATGAAACATCGCCGTCCACAAGTCAAGATCCAGCTCAAATTACCACCCGCTCACAAAATTTCAAAGCCAGAGCTGCTGTCGCTGCTGGATTTTGCGGGGCACATAATGTACCAGGACACATGTTTTGAAGGTATGTCGACATCCGAAATTCAAATCAGTCCTAATGACAACATTAGACAATGATGCTTTTGGATACGCGAAGAGAGCCGAGGTCGTGGTCGTGGTCGATGACGAAGGAAGTCTGACGTCAACAGATTCCTTTCTTCCGTCTCCGTAATGCGCTGTGTACCTTCTTAATACCACCAGTGCTCGTCTTGATATCATTCCGTCATGCCATTGTCAACACCATCAGTAGCAGCAGAGGATTCTCAGATGGATTAATGTCAACTCGCGGTCGGTGAGCTATCTCCGAGTTAGGACTTTTTCTCGATGCTGACAGTCTTTTCAAGTGATTTGTCGCGAAGAACGCCGACAATCTGTCTTCAGCAATTCTTTCCAAGACAACATGGCGCCCTTCGAGAATCTGGCCTTTTTTCTGCGACGGAAACTGACGATTCCTGAAGAGGAACGATACCTTTTAGATCGTCTATGCAAAAGCTCGCTGGTCATTCGAAGGTCGGCATTTTATCGTTCCATGGGCATTCTCGACTTCGTGGATTTTCGAGTGCTGACAAGGGATGCGCGTAGTGAGTTTAGTTGATTACTATCTTCTGTTTATACCGATGTACTCTCAGGTCGAGAACGTTTCCGTGCTTGGTACCTTCCATTATTTCCGTGCGTCCCCTGACTCTTCCTTCTTCCCACTCTAACATTCGCTGAAGATTTACCTCGATGGCTGGATTCATTCCTTTCAATTAAAAAGGCGAAGGCATGGTACAAGGTTGTCGGCGGCCTCCATAGCCGTACATGGACGCGCAAGTCTTGTTTGGTACTTGCCGAAATGCCTGTCCTATCGATAACCAGGTTTATCCTACAACTACCCCCATCCCCCGACCTCGGTACCAGCTTCTCTATCCCAGTCATCTTCTACGACCAACTGGGAAAAACTCTGGTTCGACGCATCGCTCATTGAAGGCATCATCATTCTGGTCTATTGATATCTTCATCAACCAACTGGCCAACCTTCTGGGCAGATCCGCATTCAGGACGGGTTCGATTTGCTTGGCCATCATGGAGCAACACGCTCAGTTTAGAGTTCGAGGTACACAGGCACTGCGCCACTTGGTGTTTACCAACTCGTTGGCGGATATGGGGCGTCAACTAGGAAACTGAGTAAAGCCTTACCGGATGATGTATAGGAAGGGATTAGTATATCCAATCCACCAATCGATGAGTGCGGACGTCTCCGTGGTGGGTAGCCATTTCATTCTTGTTCTTGGTGCTTGCTGACAGACCGTGTAGGTTCGGAGAGCTGAGTGCGTGGTCCATCTGTACCACATCTGTGTTCAGTTTGCTTGGCCTTCATGGAGCAAGACGCTCGGTTTAGAGTTCAAGGTACACAGACACTGCGCCGCTTAGTATTTCTAACTCGTTGGCGCATATGGGGATGTGGGACGCGTCAACTAGGGAACTAAGTAAGGCCTTCTCGGATGACGTACAGGTATGGCTGGCCGTGGGCGCAGAGGAATTAGTATATCCAACGGACCAATCGCTGAGTCCGTCGGCGGATATCTCCGTTGCAGTGGGGATGTGAGTAGCCATTTCATCCTCTTTCTTGATGCACGCTGACCGACCCGACAGGTTCACGAGAGAGCTGAGTACATGGATCATCTCGACTACGTTTGTTTTCCGACCCTTGCGATCAATGAGCCCGCATATACTGATGAGGACTTTATTTGGGGGCCTATAGATCCTATAGGCGTGATGGTACAGCGCCTCCGCCGTTGGACTCTTAAAAAGAATTCGCTCTTGGCGTTTGAGACATGACTTGTATCGAGCTAGGTATAGTACCATTCTTTGCGTCAATGTTTTTCCGGAAAACGATTCGTGATAGGGACCCGAATACAGGAATCATGAAACGTTCCTTCATGATTGATGTCGTGCTCTGACTTCCAAGTTGCCTGATGCTTCGAAGTACGGATTCAGCTATTCGTGACGAGTCATAGGCTATATGTTCAACCCACACCACTTGCGTGGCATCGGTACGAAGGCGTCAGAAGACATGATCAACCTTCTGAGTCCGACAGTCTAGACTTATTCATGGCTTACGCTTAAGTCTACTCCGATGCCAAAGTGTCAGATTACAGTAACTGTTTTCTCTCGACGCTACAATGGTATGGGATTAGTCTATTCCGAATAGTATCGCCATCCAGTGACTGGCGGGATGGCGGCGGGGAGCATCAACCGTCACCCAAGGTACTAAATCTTTGTATCCCCGTAATTTGATCTCTATTTTTGCACGAACAAGCCCAGTCACTGGTAACGATGGTCGGAGAAGGCTCACATCGTGATAAGGGACTATTTCTGACTGATTCTTCCTCGTTCGGTTCCGTGCATCATAAAAGCACACCAGCCCTAACGATTGTTGACCGCGTCATGCGCGTCATTCGTTCCCCCACTCGACCTGGGCACTCATCAACTTACATTTTGGTTTCTACTCCACGACTGATGACTTCCGTCGCCCAGAGGAGACAGGTTAGAAAGCTATAAGAGAAGGATTAAACCACCAGGTATTATTCTCAAGCCCTCACAACTCTACAGCTTATATCTTACTTTACAATGTTCGCTCATATCTCTGTGTCCGCTCTCCTGGCTTTACCTCTCCTCGCCAGCGCCGGGGTTATCCCTGTTGTCCTTCCCCGCGATGATATCACGGGCAGGCAGGTTACGATTTCCCCAGTCCTTCCCACCCTTCCCCGCTCTGTTATTATGGGCAGACAGGTTGTAACGATCTCCCCGATTGTTTCCCCAGCCCTTCCCCGTGATATTACAGGGAGGCAGATCACTGTTCCAGTTCTACCCGCTCCTCCTGCACTTCCAGCTCTTCCCATACTAAAAGGCAGACAACTTCCGGCTCTACCTGCTACTCCGGCACTTCCTGCTACTCCAGCTCTCCCTGCTACTCCCGTTCTTCCTGTTCTTGCAGGTAGACAAGTTCCTGCCCTTCCGGCTCTACCTGCTACTCCGGCGCTTCCCGCTACTCCCGTTCTTCCCGTTCTCGCAGGCAGACAAATCCCTGTCCTCCCAGCTCCTCCAGCTCCTCCAGCTCCACCCGCCCTTCCTGCCCCGCCCGCCGTTCCGGTCCTTCCCCTCCCAGCTCTTCCCATTCTTGCAGGCAGACAGATTCCTGTCCTCCCGGCTCCCCCAGCCCCGCCCGCCTTTCCCGCTCCACCCGCCATTCCTGCTCTTCCCGTTCTTGCAGGCAGACAGGTTGTTACAGGCTCCCCGACCATCTCCCCGGTCCTTCCTCTTGGAGAATGATCTCGTTAGTGACACTTTCTTTCGCAAGTTAATTATTCACTCACATTTTTTCAAACAGCACGGCCTTGTTTTTCTCCCGAGTTCCATGAATCAGAGCTGTATTCGTTTGTTAGATAAATAAAATAGGCCGAGAAAATAGTATTGCTGCATTGTAGTAAATGTGTTAATGACTACTTACATGTATAAAAAATTCTGTCTTTCGGAGTTATTATGAAAGTCCCCTGAACACCAAGTAATGGCACTCCTCGTCGATAGGCGGTACAACGAAGCTAGGTAAAAATTAGAGAAGCGATGGTCAGTCTTCATTTCGTCTCGGCCCTCGGGAATTAGTCGCTGTTCCAACTTCCCCAATATACTAATTCACGAATTATATGTCATTGAACTATTTCAACTTGTATACTCGACGACATCTACATCGAGCATGTTTCTCTTATCCACACGCTGGAGCTTTTCATGGACCCACTTTCTGTAATATGACGCCTCCCCAGAAGGAGGGCTATCAACGTACTGTTTAAATAACACCTTCAGTTGTCGAAACACCTTCATGTCCGGGCCTGTTAAGATCTCATCCAGCATCGAGAATTGTATCGCCAAATCTTCTAGTCTGATAGACACCCCATCACGGCACCCAGGAGATACGACCACCAGCGTCAGGGTCTCCGTCATGATAGGTCCGTTAGTGCCATTCAAAGAATCGATCAACCATGTCATGACCTTGGCATGCCAACCGTATCGTCTGCACTCCGCTTCAATCTGCAGTGTAGGCATAGTCAAGGGAAGCAAGTCGGGCTGTGCGGGCCAACTTGAAAGTGTATTGATACTGGATCCTTCATTCAGATCATGAGTACACGTTATACAGAAAAATAAGGGCATCACTCACTAACTCTACGAATCCGAATGTCCAAGCTCTTCAATGAGCTCGACGCTGCACGCACAAAAGCACATATGGAAGACAGGTATTCGCCAGGCGGGTATTTGATGCAAAGCTCGCGGAGAGAATCAACGTATATCGCTCGTAACTCCCGCCGACGGATGAGCAATTCTACAACAGATGCATGAAACGATGTCCCACACATCGATATCGTGTTGATCCTCGGAAACGGCTCGTCAAGGATCATAGTAGTAGGTTCTACCAGAACAGTTCCATGGAATTGTATATGCCTCAAATCAATGCTCGTCAGCCGGCGTAGCTGACAGACAAGGTGGTGCAAAGACCACGGATTGAAGAAGTCGATCATATCGAGGTGGAGTGCAGTGAGGTTTGGAAGAGAAGAGAGGAATGGGGTCATGCTGGGGATATTATCGGAACCCCAGCGTATCGTGATTTTCTTGATGTGCGGGAGGATTTTTTGCGAGGACGACTCATCGTCGGGCATGTGCTTCAGCTCGATACTAAGAAAAAGGTGTACGCGAGTACGGATGCAGAACAATCGGAAGACGAAGGAACAGGCGACGAGCGCGTCTTTGTCATCCCAGAGGTAATCAATGATTTCATCGATGAGTTCAGGCGGGATACTAGGCTGTATTGCGTGTCAGCAGGCTTCTAAAAATTTTCCGGTGCATCACGTACAAAATTGCGCTTCGTTGCAGTTGCTTGGACTAAACCTTTGATGTCGGGCAAGGGCGGGTTAGAAGACAACACCGATAATCTGTTTATCATGCAATTAGACAATTTCGAAAGGAGGATTTCAATTCTGAAAGTTCCACGCACGGTTCCGGGACTGGTTCGCGAGTCATGTCGGTGCTGGATCCTTTGAGAGATCGATATGATGGCGACTGGTGAAGATCTGGATCGGAACGGTCCGGGTATC
Source organism: Armillaria altimontana (assembly GCA_022818075.1). Classification (NCBI taxonomy): domain Eukaryota; kingdom Fungi; phylum Basidiomycota; class Agaricomycetes; order Agaricales; family Physalacriaceae; genus Armillaria; species Armillaria altimontana. The sequence continues at coordinate 151,009 of JAIWYR010000012.1, forward strand.
CGAGTAGCGAACACACAAAAACAATTTCCTTTTCTTCCTTCCATCATCATGTCTAACCAATACTCCGTGTACCTTCTTGATGTCGCGTTTAGTGCAAGCGCTACTCTTGATATCGTTCCGTTTCATCAGTGTCAACACCGGTTGCAACAGAGGATTTTGGCATGGAGTCATGCCGAATTTCCTCAACTAGGTGCGCTATCTCCTCATCATGACTTTTCCTCGACGCTAACGTTCTTTCAAGGAATTCGTCGCGAAGAACGTCGACAATCTCTCTTTAGCAACATCTCGGTCAGACACTTGGGCATCCTATCGCGATTCTGGCGTCCTTTTTTCTGCTACGGAGACTGTCAGTTCTTGAAGAGTAACAACTGACCCTTTGAGTCCCGAGATCAACAGGCATGTATCTTGTGGGATGACGGGCGCGTCAGCAACCTTTGGTAAGGTGTGTGCTCCCCTTCATCTACTCTCACCAACATAACACGTCCATAGAAACTGGCCCCGCTTTCAGGTCTCTTCATTCCCGGGCAACTACAAAGGAGAGCGTGACGACGAAGAGTTACAGGTGTGTTGCTACGTGCTAGTAATGTTCACGCAGCCTTCCTAATCTTGGTTTACCTCCAGCACCTTGGCGCTTACCGGTCACTAACATTTTTTTCGGTTCGGTAACTGCTAGTGATACACGAATTCTCTCTCATCTTCAATTTGCGCCATTCGGCGTATCTCCCATCAAAATTGCTGTCGTTCTAGACCATCGATATCTTCATCGACGAACTGGTCAACGCCCTGGAGCACCTGCACATCGAAGACGGATTCGACTTGTTCAGTCATTAATGGGGCAGGATGCTTGGTCTAGAGTTCGGCAGCCTGAGAGGATACGTCACTCTGAATACCGTGCTACAAGATCCGTGAGTCTGAGAGGTTATTCATTGAAGAATTTGGCCTGGAAGTACCTTGGTGATGGATCTTCCTGAATCCTGTTCCCCTTCGACGTCTATTCCGCCTTCGTTTCGAATGAAATCATTAACAGGTGCAATCTAAAGAGCGACCGTCCATTGATCATACGGTTCGGAACACGAACGCGATCGACGATAGTACTTGTACGCAATTCTCCGATGAACCTACAAGGAGGCCATCAACATATAGAAAGATAGTGAGAGGTGCACCTCACGCACATCTAATTGCAATAGAGATGTCTGCAGATGGACTCGTCGATTGGTCCATCCCTGCGGAACCCATTGAGCGCCTGGTCACACAATGTCGGCTACTTCGACAGCCAGTCCTTTCTGTATATTGTCCAGGAAGGCCTTGCTGAGTTCCCCAGTTGGCGTGCTCCACATCCCCATATCCGCCAACGAGCCGGTCAACACCAACCTGCGGGTTCTCGAAGTGGACGCTCGGTTCCAATGGACTAGTAAATAAGCTCTCAAGACGTGCATCGTGAGTAACGAACCTAAATCTTATTTCCCTCCCTTGACTCCTTCGCCCGTCATCCTCAGCCATCGTTGTCCCCATCCCAAGCACTCAGAATACTTCACGAAGGTATGAATTTTGTTCATCAAAGGAGACGCTCTTCGGTCTGACTTGCTCACAGACATCTAGCCGACAAGCCCTCGAGTTATCGATGGAAACAGAACGATCTACTGTTAGTCCAGTCGTCATCATTTGCCTCGGCTCATCTCATGTAATCCTTTTCCAGGAAATCTCTGATTGCCGTCCTCACTGTACCCCGGCAGATATGACTATTGGACAATATCATGTGCAGCAATATCCTGGTACTCCTTCGCACCGGGCAGTCATCGGAAGATCTGGACTCGGAGACGTTGACATCAGTCAAGGAGCACATACGTCGCCTCGAATCTGAGATTGTTACTCGCGATGAACATCTTCAGACGCATGCTACGTCTCTTCAGCACGAACGTGATCTTGCCGTGCAGAATCTCGAAAATCATAAATCCATATTTGCGCCCGTTCGACGTCTTCCGAACGATGTCTTGCTATATATCTTTCAGATGTCCATCGATGATCGTGTCAAACTCGACGTGAAACCATTCCTTGGCTTCTCGGTTACATCTGTCATCACTGGAGGGATATCTCCCGTTCCACCGGTTCCTTGTGGACCGACATATTCCTCGAGAGCGTGTGCTCCTCTGGGCTCCCACCCGGTCGAAGCAGTCTGCGAAAACATCTCCTCTCCCTTTCTAGAAGTTCGCCGCTCACGATCAGCATCGCAATGATCTATCCTCTTGATGGATTCTGATCATTTTTACCCTACCTACATAGTCTCCACTCGTCGATAAGTGGCGTCTGTTCTACCGTCAGCATCCGTCGCCTGTTTTTCTCAGTTCCCCTACTCCGAGATCTCGCCTTCTGCGGGAGTATTGTCCTTTGGCGGGAACTTGCACGAACGGTGTACCTTCACCAGCTCGTCGACCTAACGGTAACAGTATACATCCATCAACCAATCAAAGAACATCCAGACGACGAAAATCCAGATCTCTGCGCCTGCCTGAAAAAGGCTATCCTGTTGGAGGATCTGGATTTTAATGTTGTACGGTGGGACTGTATTCGCCGGAGAACTGGGTACATGGAGATAATCGAGTTCAACGTTGAGGAGATGAGGCGCACGGTGGTGGAAAAATGAAATCATGGCCGCAGAAATGTTCCATTACGAGATGTCTTATGGTTAACTAGATCACGAGGGCAACGGTTTGGTAGGATGTAGTGATCTCGAGTCAATCAGACCATCTTGCTGAGCGCTGAGGAGCAGCCTTCCGCGCTACCAAACCCAATGCATTTGGTAACCACAATCTCTCAGTCTCTCGACAAGTTGTGTGTTTGGCCTGACAGGCTGAAAGGTCTACCGGTGGATTGTCAGCTTGCTGATGCACCACGTTGTATTCTTCGTCTGCTCTGAATGCGATAAATGCCTCGCTGTATTTGCTTTCCCTCGGTATGCAGAATATTTGATATCTATCTTGCTTGATGATTGAAATGTATGGCACCTCTACAGTGTAACGGATGGCTCCTTGGCAACGAATCCCAGAACATCGCTGAAAGATAGAAAGGATCTGCTACAGTGCAGCACTTTATTCTCACCACTCACCAAAATTGGCTCCTTGGTCGCGTCCACAGGGTTCTCGTCAAACTCTTAAAAAGCGCTAAGAATAGGGGATATGCCTCAGAAAGTAATTATATTAAATGCATACTGATATCAAGCGAGAAGTATGGAAGACTCATTTGCAACACCTGGGAGTTGCATCAACCTGCGTACTTCCTCTGAGCTTTCCAGTACTACCAACGACACTTTACGGAACTCCTGGCCTTGCGATCTGCTCCCAACTGCCCACTCTGTCCCGCTGATGATGAATTCGTCAATACAGTCTAAGTCACACCCTAGTAGTGTGTAGAATCCATCTGGTATTGGGTGGTATGTGACAATTTTGAATTTGTGCGCCGCCCCAGAGTTATCTTCGACGATCAGATCTCCCTCTTGGCGCCGCTTTGGGCCACTGAGCCCTTGTACATAACCCGAATGAATGCAGAGTCCCCGATACCAGTCAGCATCGGTCTCTTCTGTCAGGTCAACTCTGCGCGATGGTGGTAGCATCTCGATCTCCGGCATAAGCATGACCTGCCTCCACGATGGGCGCCAGACTTTGTATCCATTCCCAGGTGCATAACGGCAGAAGAGCAACTGCGTTCGAATGAACTCGGGCATCACACGCACCAGCGCTGTCCATGCATCCTCTTCGGACTGTGTTTCATAGTATGCTGGTATTTCTTGTGTTTGCAGAAGATATGCCAATCCCGCAACTTTATCCACGGGATTCTTCGACAGACGATTCTGCATGTCCTGTAGCACTTCAAAAATACCCGGGTACCCCCCTGAGCGGCCGAAGTACGATAATGATGAGAGTCTCTCCTCAAACTCTCTCTGTATCTCCGTTTCCGTGATCTTGTTGTCGCCCGTATCCCCACCAATAATCGGATTCTCATCGATCTCCTGCAGCGTCCACGCGCGTCTGAACCAACTCTGATCACTTTCGATGTCACCCGCCTTCAAACTCAAAGGCCGGCCCAACCCGCTGAAGTAGCACACCACCCGGGTCCTCTGATATACACATCCAATGGTGGGCACGTCGACCTTCCACTCCTCCAGACGAAGATCCTCCCTCGTCCCACCCACCTGTCTCAAACAGAGAACATCCAACCACACATATTCCGCGCCTATGTTGAGCATCTCGATGCGAATGAGGTCGAGATTGGCATCCTTCGGAATGGGCACGGGCCATTCGCGTCTATTGATGGGCGTCAGGACATCCTCACGATCCTTTTCTTCCATCCACGCATGTGATATCGGATATGGCTGTCGGCGAACGAAGTGCCATGGCACTACCCGGTTACTGCATAGATCCCAGACGCGCCGAGGGGGCATAATCGTGCTGATGATCCTATTTTCAACGAGCACCTTCTGTCGCATCTCCCAGTCCCATGTTTCGTGGGTGCGTAACTTCTCTTCGACCACAGTGGTCAAATTATCGTACCATATTGGCCGGAGACGAGCGTATGCAGTGCCAAAGTCGTAATCCTTGGCGATATAGTCTTCAAGAAGCGAGGATAGGCAAGGGGCATCCAAAGTGTACGCCGTGCTGAGTGTGGTGTTGAGCGTCTCCAAGACTCCTTCAGCACCGAGGTCGGCGCAGCGCGTGTTCGCGAGGGAGGACGGTATGACAGGATATCTACCGATGTAGGATCTTTGCTTTGGTACTAGAATGGATGATTCTGCGTGGCCGGTCTCGGTGAAGGCAGAGAGGGTGACCTCGGGGAGAATCTCCGCATGCTTGAGACGTTCCTCTGGTATCTGCAATATGTCATTTACTTCCCTTCTTTTCGTGTTTTTATGCACTTACCGATTCAAATAAATCGAGTGGAAAAATAATGTCGTGATAACGTTTTCTCCATTCCTCTTCATTCATTTGGATTTTTCCTATTGATAACAGAATGAGGAGTTGAAATTTGGTAATACAACCTCACATACCATTGTGCGTCGATGTGGTAGTCATACTAAATTTGTCTTTACAACGGAGTTGTACCTACGATTGATTTTTGTGGTAGGAAGCAAGCAAAGTAGACGATGGCCGGCACGACGACGGTAGTCGGAAGCACAGGCACAGTGACATCCAGGGACACGTACTTGTGTTCATCTCTCGGAGTCAGATCCTATTTTTAGAAGCTCCGCTTATTGGCTTACGCTTCAAGGCTAGCAGAAATTGACGGGAAGATATGGCTGGATGTCGACCTCCGATCTCCACGGCCAGTTGAGTTTTCGGGTGAATTATATACTCGGACTAGTGCAAAAAATCAGGCGGACAAGGATTCTGCAAAAGGTCCAACCAACCCGCGATGCGAGACGTGAGCCAACAGATGGGAGGTCCGTCGTCTTTCAGATAGCGACCATGACATGAGATAGAAAGCCAACATCCATAAGTCAGAGCGACACCGGGCCGAGTTTGTGTGTAAGCACCAAAAAGCTACTTCCTCTCGCATGTCTCACGGAGTCCTTTGTTATTGCCAACGTTGTCAGCCTCGACAACGATCATAATTTGGATGACTGGTACGCATGGTTGTCAGCTGAGTGAAAAATAACCAGCGGAATGCTACAGAAATGTTTCTGTAGCCACCAAACGAAGGTCGTAATCGAATTCCGAGGTGATTTGGAGGCCATCAATCCGTGGCTTCCAAGCGACTCCACGGTGCGAGGGTGATTACCTCTGCATTTGACTTGTCTAACATCCATTCTTCTAGGATTGAGGTTACTTGCCGCCCCCCGTTATTACTGGGGATTGCCGTATTATTTTCAGAATACTACCGTACAGCATTTCGAGGCTGTCGATACACTATTGATTTTTTATTATTACTTTTGCGAGTCAAAGCGGCCCGGTCAGGGGAACCATTTGACAGCGAGTGTTCTGCACAAGTATTTCAATGTCAAGATTCATCAGGGGTGTACTCTGGAACGTTTACCGACATGAGTATGTTGTTCCGTCTCTCAAAATAACGTCTAATAGAAACGTTATTCTCGTGCGCTAACTTTGCACTTCGACTGACCAAGACATTGGGTGTTCAGAGTGAAGATGGTCCTATCAAGGATAGGTACTGAAGCGGATTATTATACAACAGAATCAATTGATTGCAATTGAAAAAACTCACGATGTGGCTAATGCGCCTTGGTAATCGCTTGCGGCGACGAATGTTTATTCAATTTGAATGCACGAAGCTCGTGGTATTCGCTAACAACTTGAGTCATTATATCCCGCCAAACTGCTGGTATTTCAGCAACAGTGATGTACATACTAGAAGAAACAACGTACCCGTTAGTGTGAGGCATGTTAAACGCCGATTGAATCCATCCAACGTTCGACGCACGGTAGGGGTACGAAGAGTGACCCGATAATCGATGCGCTTGGATCGAGTGACACTTTTCAAGCTACGGATAATCCATGATGACAAGAAATCAAGCAAAGACCAACGTACAAAGCACGATTCTTCTTGTTCACGACGATGAGTTCGCGACCGTACTCCGCCGCCTATTTCCGCATCTCATCCGCATGCTAGACTGGTTTAAGCGACGAATACGAGCTCAAGTTGCACATACCTGCTCTAGAATACAGCGGGTTCTTATTTTATGAGACATTATCTAATCAGGCTGTTTTCAGTGAACGAAACAAACGGCATCTTAAAGTTCGCACCCCAGGAAGCAGTAAATCGTCCCCCGAGGATTTGAGAAGCTTATACTCTGCGAGTTCCCTCTCGGCTTGCCTCACCAGGTATAGTTTCTTCACCGTAAACGGGTCGCAGTGTAGCCATTGTAGAATGGGTTTGTACTTGCTAACAGACCTGTCTTGGGGACTGTATGAAAACAAGTGTCCCTTTCGATTGCTGAAAGCCAGAATGGTGAGTAAGAGTGAAGATAATGATGCACGAAGGATGTACGCCAAGAAATGATTGTAACAGCGCACCTATATCTCCAATCAGCAAAGTTGGTGCATGAATCCGAACGCAGCTCACATCTTTGCATAGGTATATCCTGTACATCAAGTTCGGGAATGCATTATCGATAGAACGACCGCAGCTCTGTATGCTGTGAAATTTCAAACTGAGGATATGAGGTAACTACTGACACAACACCTATTGCATCCAGAGTTGAAGAAGTAGTTGATAAAGGCAATTTCGCTCTTTAGGCAAGTTGGTACGGCGGGAAGCCGAAGAAGATTGCTCCTTGCACGCGTCCAACAGTGGTTCCCGCGCTGATCCAATATTGCCTTGATGCTCCTAGATACGCTTCGAAGAATGACGAGGTCCATTGGCGCGCACCAAGCAAATATTTATGACGCGTTAGACGCGACTTCGGACCCATACGACGCGACTAAATCGTACCTCCAAGATCAAATCTCGAGATAAGCGCTGGAGAGGAAAGTGGTCGGGCGCGAATCGCCGATGTGAACTTGGCATTATGCGAGGCAGGTGGTGGTGTGAGCACAAAATACTTGTCTGTCAGTGTTGGTTGATGCCAAGAGCCAATTTGGGCGGAGTTCCAATTCCCTCTTGCTCTGCCTCTGCAATGGGTGTCATGTTGACTTTCGTGGCTATCGATGGACTTCGAGGAGACACGTCTGGCGCTTTCTACGATATCTGTTCGACGGTGCCGGATCGACCAGCGGCCCAATAACGCCGTTCAAACTCAAACTAAGAACCCTCAATTTAACATTCTCTATAACACCTGCCGCCGCGTCTACAGAGGACTCTACAAGGGAAGATGAGGCATGTTCGTACTCTGGAGTGACTTCTAGTATCAGTGCCAATATTCGATAAATGTAAAACGACTTACTGGTCAATACCTTCGGACTTGGAAATGCGTCACGACCTACCTTTCACCGCTGTTTGCCGGCGGTTCCAACTCGGGCTCATCCGAATGGGACATCCCGGCATCCCGGCAAGAAAATATCACATGTAGCTGGCAAGACTATCTCCTGCAGAGTTACCAGATGTCTCTGCCCTCTTTGTCCTCGCTTGACTTGGGTTAAAAAGTATGCCCACCGTCGTAGAATCCACCACCCAACCAGTAGTTACCCAAGCGGAGCGCATCCCTCGACATCGTCTGCAAGGAGGCTTCCTCATCAGCCCAGAAACAGCTCTCGAATGGGCTTCAAAGCTCGAAAATAAGCCGGTAACGAAAATCAATGTGGCGTGGCAATCCATCGAACTACGGGTCAGCCGTATGGGCGCAAGGTTCTCAATCGTGGGAGAGGAGCAGTTCAATCAATTCATGGTGGTCACACAGTGCAAGAAATTTCGTCGCGGCTATTTAGGCATGGATCCGTCACAAATCCCTCAATTCCAGGAAGGAGAGCGGGAGGCTATTGCACGCAAGATGTTGGAAGAAGAGCTAAGGGGTACGTCTGATCAAATACAAGCTTTCTCAGAACAAAACTCATTGCGACGTTAAGATATCCATAGCCCTATTGTATATGCCACCTTCTTGGACTGATGATATCGTCATCTGGGTTAGCAATGGTTAAACGGTACATAATTTGAGATACATTGCTCTGTTATTCGACGAAACGGCTTTTCGACCTTTGGCGCGAGTCTCGGATCTTTGGCCCCTTTTTTCTTCTACGAAGTCTGTTAATTCTTGAGAAGAAACGACTGATCCTTCGTGACTGCGACTGGAGCATCCGCTGTCAACTTCCTTGGTTAAAATTTTGTGTTCCCTTTCATCTACTTCTACCGATGTAACACAAGCACAGAATTCAACGAAGCCTAGCTCTCTTCATTCCTGAGCAACTACGAATACGAAGAACATAGCGACGAAGAGTCACAGGTATGTCGCTACGGGCTCCTTATGTTTCCGCAGCCTTCCTAATCTCGGTCGAGCTACCGCACCTGAGGCCTGAGTGCTTACCAGTCTCTATTCGGTTGTGACTGCCACCGGCAGTGATACGCGAATTTGTGCCGTTTGATGTCAGCCATCAATGGGGCAGGATTCTTGGTTCAGAGTTCGCGGTATCCGGTGCGAGCAACAGACACGTTTACTAGTGAAAGGATACCAAGGTGCCGTCCCGACGATGAGGAGAAAAAAGAATGGTTCTCGGCGGTATGTCTCTTTTCCGTCTTCGAAAACAGTGACCTTATCAAATTCCTGGTCTCAGACTGTCATAGACTACCTACGCCGCTTTTGCACGGGCCAATTCGCCGCTTGTCTTGGAGCTAATTTCGCACCACTCCAACCAAGGTCCTGGGAACTAACATAAGAACCGATACCGGACTCTCACCTATCCCGGCAGCCGTAATGTTTACCTCTCAGAAACCTCAGAACGCGCCTCGCTAGCCGGAGAATTCGTGTTCCACCTTGTATTGGTGATTCCCGTTTCGCCGTAACATGCGCAGGATTAATGTGTGGTCGAGGTATGTAAACGCGATTGGGATGACCGTCTCCCTTTCACAATGCCATCGGAAACGTTGTCGACGGGCTGTATTATGGTGAGTTTACCTTCTCAGTTCATAGCACGGGCGCTCACGCTGCATTTCTTTTCAGGATACGCTCTTTCAACTGCGTTATCTCATCCCTTTTCATTGCTCTGCGCTACCAAGCCCAATCCATTTGGTAACCACAATCTCAGCTTTCTGATGCACCACATTGTATTCTTCGTCTCTTCTGAATACGATAAATGCCTCGCTGTATTTTCTCCCCCCTCTGTACGCAGAATATTTCATATTTATCTTGCTTTATGATTGAATTGTATGACGCCTCTGCAGCGTAGCTGATGGCATTGTCGCAATTAATCACAGAACACCGCTGAACAATAGAAGGAACCTGCTACTGCGCAGTGCCTTATTCCCACCGCTCGCCCTCCCTCCCTGGTCGCGTCAGTCTCACAGGGTTCTCGTCAAAATCTTTAAAAGCGCTAAGAATAGGGGATATGCCTCGGAAAATAATTATAATAAATACATACTGACATCAAGCGAGAAGCACACAAGACTCTGTTGCAACACCTAGATCCACCAACCTGCGTACATCTTCTAAACCTTTTTCTCCCCATCCTAATGATACCGCCGACACTTTACGGAACTCCTGATCATCCGATCTGTTCCCGACTGCCCAACCTGTCCCCGTGATGCCATTGAAGTCATCAAAACGGTCTACACAACCTAGTAGTGTGTAGAATCCATCCGGTATTGGGTGGAGTGTGGAAATTGTGAATTTGTGCTTCGCCCCAGAGTTTTCTTCGACGAGCAGCGTTCCAAAGATTGACAGGGATCCCACTCGGCACCTTGAGCCCTCAGTGAGTCCCTCTATATAACCCGAATGAATGCAGAGTCCCTGAAACCAATCAGCATCGATCTCCTCTGACCGGTCGACTCTATGCGACAGTGGTGGCATCGCTATCTCCGGCATATTCGTGACCTGCCTCCATGATTCGCGCCAGACTTTGTATCCATTCCCAGGTGCACTATAGTTGAGGAACATTTGCATTCGAATAGACTCGGGCATCACGCGCACTAACGCTGTCCATGCATCCTCCTCAGACTGCGTCTCGTAGTATGCTGGGATTTCTTTTGTGTAGAGAAGATATGCCAATCCCGCAACTTTATCCACAGGATTTTTCGATACACGATCCCGCATCCGCTCCAGCACTCCAGAAATACCCGGGAACCCCCCTGACGGTCCGGAAGGCCGCAAAAGATATAAGAGTCTCGATCGAAGGAACGTCCGTACCTTGTCTCCCATGATCTTGTTATCGCCCGTATCCCCACCAAAGATCGGATCCTTGCTCATCTCTTGCAGCGTCCACGCGCGTCTGAACCAACTTCGATCACTTTCAAAGTCACCAGCCTTCAAACTCAAAGCTAAAGGCCGGCCCAACCCGCTGAAGTAGCACACCACCCGGGTCCTCTGATATACACATCCAATGGTGGGCACGTCGACCTTCCACTCCTCCAGACGAAGATCCTCCCTCTGCCCGTCCACCTGTCTCAGACAAAGAACATCCAACCACGCATATTCCGCACCTATGTTGAGCATCTCGATACGAATGAGGTCGAGGTTGGCATCCTTCGGGATATCCACGGGCCATTCGCGTCCATTGATGGGCGTCAGCATATCCTCGCGATCCTTTTCTTCCATCCACGCATGTGATATCGGATATGGCTTTCGGCGGACGAAGTGCCATGGCACTACCCGGTTACTGCACAGATCCCAGACGCGCCGAGGGGGCATAATCGTGCTGATGATCCTAGTTTCAACGAGCACCTTCTGTCGCATCTCCCGGTCCCATATTTCGTGGGTGCGTAGCTTCTCTTCGACCACAGTGGTCAAATCATTGTACCATATTGGCCGGAGACGAGCGTATGCAGTGCCAAAGTCGTAATCCTTGGCGATATAGTCTTCAAGAAGCGAGGATAGGCAGGGGGCATCCAGAGCGTATGCCGTGCCGAGTGTGGTGTTGAGCTTCTCCAAGACTCCTTCAGCACCGAGGTCGGCGCAGCACGTGTTCGCGAGGGAGGATGGTATGACAGGATATCTACCGACATAGGACCTTTGCTTTGGTACTAGAATGGATGATTCTGCGTGGCCGGTCTCGGTGAAGGCGGAGAGGGTGACCTCGGGGAGAATCTCCGCATGCTTGAGACGTTCCTCTGGTATCTGCAATATATCATTTACTTCCCTTCTTTTCGTGCTTTTATGCACTTACCGATTCAAATAAATCGAGTGGAAAAATAATGTCGTGATAACGTTTCCTCCATTCCTCTTCATTCATTTGGGTTTTTACTACTGATAACAGAATGAGGAGGTGAAAATTTAGTATACAACCACACATACTATTGTGCGTCGATGTGGTAGTCATACCAAATTTGTCTTTGCAACAGAGTTGTACCTACGATTGATTTTTGTGGTAGGAAGCAAGCAAAGCAGACGATGGCCGGGACGGCGACGGTAGTCGGAAGTAAAGGCACAGTGACACCCAGGAATACGTACTTGTGTTCATCTCTTCAAGTCAGATCTTATTTTTAGTAGAAGCTCCGCTCATTGGCTTACGCTTCTTGAAGGCTAGCAGAAATTGACGGGAAGATATGACTGGATGGTCTTCCTCCGGGCTCCACGGCCCTTGGGCCAATTGAGTTTTCTGGTGAGGTATACACTCGGACTAGTGCAAAAGATCAGGCGGACAAAGATTCTGCAAAAGGTTCAACCCACCCGCGATGCGAGATAATATCCACTAGGATGCCAGTTTCAGAGAAGTTCCGAGTCCTGTGTATACAGGATTCGGTCTTTGCAACTTGAGCTTTCCAGGGTGGCTGTGCCGTTTCGTCTCTCCTTCCTGTTTTGGACGTAGTCATGTGACTACATTAATTACATCATTCGGTTAATTCCGTTTGAGCCTCAAATTGCCTCTTCGCCGTATATTAAGGAGGAACTCGAGGCCGTTCAGACACTTCCAGAGTACGCCCCGAGTATATTATCTGCCTTGATACACTTCCTCAGCTTCGAATGGAGGACCATGACCATGCACGGCACTGGAGAGAAACTTCGAGGAATTTGAAGAATATGTTGTGAGCTATTGATGTCATCGGAAATGCTCTCTTCAACTCATTCAAGAAGCCGCAGATGTCAAAGTGTGGCAACCAGGGATGCTAATCAATATTATGAGTTTCACTTCTTTCCGACCTGGATTTCGGGCATTCCATCTGTGGAACAATCCCCAGATTCCCCACTGCTGTGTCCTGGGGATGAAATTCAGAATAACGCCTGGGAATCCTATGCCAATGCTCATCGACGCATAATTTATGTACTTGAATAACTTTCTTCCAGTCATCCACCTTACGGTATGTGAGCCAAAATCCTTGAGGGAGGGGCTACACTATCAAATTTCCAGTTCGGAGAAATAGTTCTGGCCGTTGGTGCACTCAGGTCCAAGTACGTAGGCGGCCCTTAATTCCTCATCAAGGGCGAACAGTCGAAGTCGTCAAGTCAATGGAGGCGAATATATCAGGTTACCAGGCGGCATCGGATTCGCTCGTTTCCTTCCTTGGATCCTTCAAGTCCATATGACATGCAAGTCTGCTTTGAAAGCCCAATATTTCTTCCTCTTTGTATGAGCCTTTGATGGAAGGGACATTTACTCTGTGAGTTCTACTTGGATTCCCCAGCACCGCAACTAGGGCTGCACGCCGTAACCGTATTGTACGGTGGTACGGTTTCCGTGTATGGTATACGTACCGAAGCCGTGGGCGCTTCAAATGATACCGTACAACACGGCCGTAAATTGTGTGGCAGTGCTACGAGGGATAAATGCACGTTTCTGAGGTCGGTACATGCTCTTTAACATAGGTAAAACCACTCACCATTGTTTTGTTGCATGTGCCTACATGTCCAGCTCAATTTACAGCTCGGATTGAAGCTTCTAAGGTAGCATGACGCCATACGGAAGGCCCCTAAGCCCTTTCAGCTGCCTAAAAAAGGTCACTCATAGGGTCTTGATGTACTCTGGGTGCGTTCAACCACACATTATGCTGTCCTTTATACATTGGGCATTGGTTATAGTGATGTACCCAGCCACGACCAATACGGCCGTAATTGTACGGACCGAAGCCGTCAGCGAGGTCGACCTTACGGTGTACGGTCGGTTATGGACAGTGCGCAGCCCTAACCGCAACGATTATGGATATGATGGAAATTGGTGAGCTCGCGCAAGATGCAGGGGGTCATGGAAAGAAGACAAAGAAGACGGTGGAGGCTGAACAATGGGTACACGTATTTTGGTACTTCATACATTCGTCTCTCGGCCTATGTTTACTTATTTTGTCTGATGTCTTGTAGGTATAGATGGGACCCTTGGCTCGGTGCTGGGTCGGGCATGTGCCATTTATGAGGAGTGCATATGATCTTCCTCTTTACCGAGGCTCGAGCTTATCCATCCTAAAAGCATTGATATCGGCCTCCCCGCCAAAAGTGATGAGTATTGGGAACATTGGCAAACCATCAACTACGTCAACCCCAAACTGCTACCTCCGGCATGACTGAATATGGTTTGTATGTGCACTATCGCAAGTCTTTCCAGCTTTGCTCCCTCAAATAATTTCTTTCAATCCACATCATCCCTGCTGCTGTGATATCACCATCTTCAATTTACAATCCTCATCCACTGGCCCTTCATCACGGTTCCGTGCAGCAATGTTGGTTTTTCCTCCCTTACTATACAGAGTGGGCGGAGCTCTGACATTGCAGAGCTACAAAGTCAGGGGAACAGTGGTTATCTTCCTCTTGTATCCGGTGTAAGCCTTTTCAATGTTCTTGTGAATTGTTCTTATTTGAATATGTATTTACTATCCTTCGACAGCGAACGGCATTCAGGGTTGGCAATTGGTATCGATAAAGGGATGAAAGACGTGCACAACTTACAAGTGCCTGAGTGTACCCCCAGAACTGGAATGCGGTGTGTGGACCGTGGCTGATTACTACAGGATGGAAGGTATCCATATGCCGGTGCATTATGGTATATCTTTCATCGAATTTCTAATGGGCTACTGACGAAGGTCTTTCTATTCTCCAGGGATACTGTATAATTACGTTCAGAGCGAATGGACTGTGACATTCATAGAAAATACGAATGATTACCTGATCCGAATAGAAAATTTACCTCATATGCAACCTAAAATCAGCATAAATTAATGATTGCAGTCACACGGAAAGTAACAAACGAAAAAATAAGGAATTTTTACGCTGTTTTAGCAAATATTTAGCAAATATGGCATTTTTTGGTGCTTGTGACCACCAAACCTACCCGAATGAAGGCCTTGGGACGCGTGACAGGTGGCCATTTTACGAATGCGAATGCAGTCTTGGGACATGTGACATTCGTAGTGATCGTAATTATACAGTATCCTATATGAGCTAGCGTCTGCTAGCGATCTTCCGCTTCTGAATTTGCAGATAATTCAGACCGGCCGCCGTACGCCAATCCTTAACAACAGCTCTATGTTCTACCAATAAACAGTACAGCACCTGCACAATTTCCCCTCCGCAGATAAGCCAAGGCACAAAGCTTCGCTGGCACAATCATCTGAAAGCGCTCAATAAAGGAATAGAGTCAAAGTTTATTGTAGCGATTACGTCTCGCACGCTCTGCCCTCACAGCTTGCGGCTGTCCCTCCTCTTTCGCAATGCCGACGGCTCTCCCCCCTGCTGTAGCAGTCCAGAAATAAATTCAGAGGACTCGGTCTTGCCACGCTTGCGTTGGCCCCCCGCTTCATCTCCCTTGGCGTTCTGCTGTTAGTGCGCGCTTGATGTTCCGTTCTTGTCATTCCAGCTTGCAGTAGAGGGTTCGACTCGTTGTTTAAATTCCGTCGTTTTGCGGCGTCATATAGGAGTCAGATACTTTTTGCTTAGCAAGGGCTTAGCGCTTCGTGATGCAATTGAAAGGATAGAACGATACCTCCATTCTATCAGAGATCATAATCACATAGCTTCCAGGGAACGTTTGCATAGATATCAATGACATGTGGCGAACTGACGTTACCGGAGATCCGTAAGTCTGTTGGTTTAGGCGGAGTTCCGACTGATGCGAGCGTGGTATATGTATCGGAGCTGTAGACGCGCGCAGCTGTGGGCGCCTCGTGTTGAGCTCGAGGAAAAGCGATATCATGGGCCTCGCTCGAGTCACTTCGAATTTCCAGCTTGGTTGATGGATCAATGTCATCCCCAAGTTGAACGTATCAGCCATCGATTGGTCCTTCCCTCGAACCTCGCTCTTGATGTTCGTACTCTGATCTTTCCCATGGACTCTGCCCTTCCTTCGAAACGATTTTCGTACCTCGATACCCTCAATATCATTGCATGGGTACCTTTGAGACGACCTATCTGCTTCCGCGAGCAAGGATGACAGAAAGTGTGCGTAGTGGAGCGATGTGAAGGCAGGGGAACAACCCATTTTTGAGGATGTCCCGGATGTTGATGAAGGTCAGGCCCAAGGAATGGCAAGCCTACGTACAGCTGCTTAATCGTATTCCAGAGCTGTCCCGAGCGTTCAGTGGACCCCTCGTGTTGATACTAGTCTTGGGGGACCATCCGCTGCACAGCTCTCTCCTTATGTATGGCCAGGGCCCACATAATCCTGCACTCTGAAGGACCAGATTCCGCAATAATACTCGACATGGCGTAAACTGGAACATGCTTTGTCAGTAAGTCTTCACGATAAAATCGCGATAGGGAGGACTAACAACACAGCTCCCATGACATTTCACTTTATTCGATAGGGAGGGTACTGGATGCAAAGCTCGCGGATGTAATCGACATATACTGCTCGTAGCTCCCACCGATAGATGAGCAACTCCACAAAGGAAGCATGAAGCGGCGTCTCGCATGTCAATATCTTGTTAGTCCTCGGAAACGGCTGGTCGAAGTTTCTAGTAGTAGGTTCTATTACAGAAGAACCTCATAGAATTGTACATGACTCAAATCAAGACTCGTTAAACCTCGACGCTGACAGACAAGGTGGTGCAAAACCACGGATTGGGGAATCGGATGCCATCGAGGTGGAACGCAGTAAGGCTTGGCAGAGAAGATAGGAACGGGGTCAAGCTGGGATATTATCGGAACCCCGTCGTATCGTGAATTTCTTGATGTATGGAAGGACATTTTGGGAGGACGGCTCATCGTTGGGTGCGTGATTCAGCTCGATGCTAAGAAAAAGGTGTACGTGGGTACAGAGGTAGAACGATCGGCAGACGAAGGAACAGGCAACAAGTGCGTCTTTGCTATCCCAGAGGTAATCAATTATTTCGTCGATGAGTTCAGGTGGGATAGATAGTAAGCTGCATTTGCGTGTCAGCAGGTTTCTATACTTGGTCCAGTGCATCACGTACAAATTGCAAGTCGTTGCAGTTGCTTGGACCTAATTTTCGACGTTGGGCAAGGGCGAGTTAGAAGACGACCCCCAAAATCTGTTTATCATGTGATTAGAGACTTTTTAAAGAAAGATTTCAATTCTGATAAGTCCACGTACGGTCCTGGGATCGGTTCATGAGCCATGACGGTGCTAGACTCTGGAGAGATCGCTAGAAGCTAGAGGTGTCGAACGTCGATATAGGATGTGTAACAAGTGAATAAACGCTTGACCATGCGAATCGCATGATGCGATTTTATCTGAATAAAGGCTGCAGAAGTAAGAATTATGAACAGAAGATACTGTGAGCGAGTAGATAGACGAAGCGAAGGTGAGAAACAGGAGGGTAAAACTTTGGTAAGAAAATGATCCAAGTAGAACTCTCCCAGCGCCGTTATGTTCTTGTCGATATCCCCCATATCATGACACGACTTGACGGCATTAGACATTTCCGCAACGCAGACATCTTACGAGGGCCGTGAACGAACAGCCAACCGACAATTCTTGTATGCATCAACGCTACTTCCGCCTCTGATCTGTTCTTCAAGTTTCGGGACAATTTCTGGTCGAGCCTATGCCTCAAATTGGCCTGCACGCTGTAGCATATTCCATAAGCGTTCATCTCGGACTGGGACAGATGTTGCACTTGGTCTGAGCCAACTGAGATGTGAGGTCAGTCGTTTTCCAGATGACGGCCACAGATGATGGTGTTGGCCAACTTAGTAACGGCGAAACCGGGCCGAGTTTATTTGTCAGCACCAAAAAGCTCCTTCAATCAACCTTACCAACACCACTACCGGCAGTTACTTACTTCCTTCCTTCCTCATCGAGGTCATCGTAGTCTCGCGTGTCTCACCGAGTCCTTTGTTATTGCCAGCATCGTCAGCCTCGACGACGATCGTAAGTCGGATGACGCAAGGTTAATTTATGTCCAAGGTCGGCTCAGCGGAAAACAACCAGCGGAAACTACAGAAACATATTTTCCACCACAACATAATTTCTTTGACGCAGCGACGGGTCTGCACACAATCCTCAAGATGCGGAAACTCCGACTAGACGGTGACCGTCCACTGTAGTCGTTGTACTGAGCTGAGGAAATAACTTTTCTGGAGGAAGTCCTGGGAGTGATGTACACCATCGAGTCGTGTCTGGAGAGAAGTTTGAACAAAATTTGCATACTGTATGTCCTTTGTTTTTCCTAGTTCTTCTCACACTAATGTCTTTATTTCAGCACGTCGTCGTCTTGCTGTCACTCGTGCCATTTTTCGAGGGGGCATGTCAGGCCTACAACGGCGAGCTTCGGTTTCCTCTTGGATACCTTACAACGGGAGACTACGCCCAGCGGCGTGAGCGGGAAAAGGATCTTCCTCTTGAGCATCAGAGACTACGACCCTACGTGCTCTGACTGTTGGTGGACTAACGTGCTTTTTTTCTGGGAGTCGAACCGACTTGCCATTCATTGACTTTCTGGATATCTGATCCTTACTTGTTGTGTCCTAGCAATACCAATATAATCTTCACGCTTTCCTTATCGCCCTGCAGTCGTCGAGAAAGCTTACCTTTTGTTGTCGAGATGGCGATCGCAGACCAAGGACAAGGCTCATCGATTCAGACACGCTCAATTATCTCATCTTTACAGGCGACCAGTCCTATGCTCAAGTACAGGAAGCTGATTTTTCCGCTATTGCTGATCTTGGAACCGGCATCGTTGCGGGAACATCTGTTCATAGTGTTCCCCTTATCTCCGCATCAAACACCGGCGATAACATCTGGTTGAACCACTTTAGTCTCGACGTCGACTTCGACTGATTACCGCTCGCCTGCCATTCCGATATCAACCGGGACTTCCTCTTTTTTGGGTCAACAATGCAAAGTAGGTCGCTTGATTTTCGCTCATGCCCTAGCCTGAGTATTCTGTAGCTTCTTCTACTCCGTCGATCAGTTCGGATGAGTTCTGTCGAACTGATCCTTCTTAAAGAAACGTCTGGTAGACCTGAGGCGTGGTGTCACGTTGCAGAATGGTGCGTGTTCGTTTGAAAACGAGCGGTGTTTTGGATGATAGTCGTATTACTATCACGCCGGCATCCTGGCAAGAAAATATCACATGTAGCTGGTAAGACGATACTGTATAGCTCTTGCACAATTGTCTATGCCCCCTTTTTCCATGCTTGACTTGGGACAAACAGTATGTCGACCGCCGTAGAATACACCACTCAGCCAGTAGTTACCTAGGCGGAGCGCATCCCTCGCCATCGTCTGCAAGGAGGCTTCCTCATCAGCCCAGAAACGGCTCTCGAATGGGCTTCAAAGCTCGAAAATAAGCCGGTGACGAAATTCCTTGCGGCGTGGCAAACCATCGAACTAAGGGTCAGCCGTATGGGCGCAAGATTCTCAATCGTGGGAGAGGAGCAGTTCGGTCAGTTCATGGTGGTCACACAGATCAAGAGATTCCGTCGCGGCTATTTGGGCATGGATCCGTCACAAATCCCCCAATTCCGGGAAGGAGAGCGGGAGGCTATTGCACGCAAGATGTTGGAAGAAGAGCTAAGGGGTACGTCTGACCAAATACAAGCTTTCTCAGAACAAAACTCATTGCGACGTTAAGATATCCATAGCCCTGTTGTATATGCCACCTTCTTGGACTGATGATATCGTCGTCTGGGTTAGCAATGGTTTTAAACGGTACATAATTTGAGATACATTGCTCTGCTATTCGACGAGACGGCTTTTCATCCTTTGGTTTGGCGCGAGTCTCGGATCTTTGGCCCCTTTTTTCTTCTACGAAGTCTGTTAATTCTTGAGAAGAAACGACTGATCCTTCGTGACTGCGACGGGAGCGTCCGCCATCAACTTCCTTGGTTAAAGTGTGTATTTCCTTTCATCTACTTCTACCAATGTAACACATGCACAGAATTCAACGAAGCCTCGCTTTTAGCTTTCTTCATTCCTGAGGAACTACGAAGAACGTGGCTGTGAAGAGGCACGGGTGTGCCACTACGGGCTACTCGTGTTTCCGTAGCCTTCTTAATCTCGGTCTAGCTCCCACACCTTAGCGCTTACCAATGCCCTTTCGGTTGTGACTGCCAGTGATACGCGAATTTTGTGCCGTTGATGTATTTTCCATCCAAACCGCTGTCGTTCAAGACTACTGATATCTTCATCGACGAACTGGTTAACACCCACCCGCACATCCAAGGCGGATTCGACTGGTTCGTGGCAGGATGCTTGGTCTAGAGTTCGCAGTATCCAAGACAAGCAAAGGACACGTTTACCGGTGAAAGGATACCAAGGTGCCGTCCCGACGATGAGGAGAAAAAGAATGATTCTCGGCGGTATGTCGCTTTTCCGACTTCAAAAATAGAGACCATATCCGAAAATTCCTCGTTTTAGACGGTCATAAACTACCTACGCCGAATCTTTTGTCTTTTCTTTGTCGCAATCCTGGAGTCCTGGCCCGCGGCTATGTCGGACCAGACAAAACCGCAACACAGGCTTCCGACGACCATAGCAAATAATGCCTCTTCAGTGGTAAAGCCGACTGATCTTTCTTTGGTATGAAAGAAATGTGTCATACTTGCCTTGAAGAGCGTCGCTAGCCGACGGGTAATTCTGCAGGCGACGTGGCGATAATGCATCCTTTAACTTCATTTGATCCCGACAGAATGTGCAGACTACGTTGATAATCCATAACTATGATTTATTCTGGGAATTGTCATTAATGGCATACAACAAGTCCCCGGCCCGGGCGTGGCGTGACTCATTACTTCGCCGATCACAATTTTCACACCACCCTCTTTCATCTACCGCAGCAATAATTCTGCACCCAAGTATTTGTGAGTGTCCTGGGATTTTCAATATGTTTGTAGCTCATCGTAGTCCGGATAGAGCATGCAGCCAACTCTCTGTAAAAAATGTCGCGGTAGATTTTACTATGCTCATGACCTTGGGCATGTGCTGCCACCGTCTCTCAGTGTTACAGACCTACGTAACGGTATCCAGATTAGCGCCGATGTCCATGCAGAGTCGATGAGGCAAACCCTTGCTGGTCTAATACCAAAATTAGACAAATACGACGCAGAAATAAAAGACTTGGAGGAGACCCTGGCGTATCTCAAGCACCGTCGTACCGATCTCGCACACAGCATCTCAGTCTACAGAGCCTACCTCGCTCCAATTCGCAGGCTCCCTACAGAGTTGCTCTGCAAAATTTTCCTGGAGGCGTGCGCATTTGGTGACCGTTCTCCTATCGGGAACGACATACGCGAAACCTTCCAATCACACTCCCAGACCGCACTTCGTATCGCTTCAGTTTGCTCCTACTGGCGAAGCGTCTCCCTCTCTTTCCCCCCACTCTGGTCCGTCATGTTTATTGATGCTGACGACGACAACCTTTCAAGATCAACGAGAAAACTACTCTCATTATATCAGCAGAGGTCATGCGCCAAGCCAATACACATTGGAATTTCTGCTGAAACCTTCCGTCATATATGGGATGACATTCCCATGTTGCCTTACATGTCTTTGAAGACAATATTCTCGCCTTCACCGTCTCTCCTCAATTTGAGTTCTTGTCGTTCGTTCATTTTCGACATGTACTTAGTGAGCTCGCCTGACCTCGCTCTTCCCTCCCCTGGTTTCGTGTCACTTGAACGTTTAGACCTCTTAGGATTCGTGGGTAACAGTGATGTAACCAATACGACTACACTTTCTTCTTTGTTCCACGATGCACCTCGACTTCGGGAGCTCCATCTCCATGACACGCAGAGCAGGACCCTCCAAGATGTTGGCATCGAGTGCAGCGCCATCCGTACGCTATGGCTTGAACAATACGAAAGCAATCCAGAGTGGGATAATATTGTCAGAATCCTTGGCAGTTTCCCCTCTTTGGATGTCTTAGTGTTCTATCGCGGGTGGTTCGAGAATATCACAGCCACTGTAACCATCTCGGGTGTCAGGGTCCTGCGGATATGTGCTGAACAAGGGACCCCCGCCGACCTTTTGCATGTGTTGACGCTCCCTGACCTGCGTTGTCTAGAGATCTTTGATGATGAGAAGTCTGACGGTCCTAATATCACTGCCCCCGAAGAGATCGATGTCATAGTCGCCTCCCTCGCCCGTTGTTCCTTCATCAACGAGCTTCGCTTCGACAAGGCGGCCATCCGGGGTGTGGATCTCGTACGGATCCTAGAAAATGTTCCAAAGTTGACGAAAGTCGCCGTTGTGGAGTGTAGAGATGCCCATGACAGCATCACGGATGAGCTCCTCGATCGAATGATGGATGCCGACTTTTTACCCAATTTGGAGGACCTTGAGTTGGTTTGGATGGGATGCAATGACATAGAGGAAGGAAAAGTGTTGGATGTCATCGAAAATCGCTACGAGATGCTTCGATCCGTGATTGTGGGTGTGCGGGGTGGCGGAGAGCTGAAGAAGAAGACATTACGGGGGATTCAGAGATTGCGGGAGCTTGGTTTAAGTATTCAGTTGTATTGATCGAAGTGGCACTGCCGGTGTCTTGTTCTTTCCAGGATTTTCATTTTTGATTAAGTATAAGATCATGATGGTTAGCATATATACAGGATACCACTAAGACCTGCTACCTTTTATGACCGCAAAGTGTCCCTTCGAGACCTGATGTTCGAGGAGGGCAAACTTAGTATACTCCCAAACATCCAGCATTTGATACTGTATGCACATGGAATGTAGTAGGATGAGAGCCTTCTCAAAATGGCAATGTCGAGGCATACGCGGTATTCTGGAATTTTTACGACACTCGTGCTAAGAAGTCGTGGACCAGGACATTCTCACTCGAGTGAAGCGCCTGCGTGAGATGAATGTTAGAATCGCGGGGCTGAACTCAAACAAAGTGAGTGGCAAACATGGGTTACATCTGTGGCAAATACGACATGGGGACTAACTACGAAAAATCCTAGCTTATATACTACGCAATCCCCTTGGAAATAAGCCAACACGTAGGTAGATCGATATGAGAACCCAACGGCGACTAACTGTCTGCCATGAGAAGCTCGCATATCTCACAATGAAGGCAGCCGGTGTCCATGTTAAGCCCTGCGTAACTGAGGATTTGGATTACCTGTTTCAAAAGTGACAAAGCTTACTTTCTGGAAAAAAAAATTGCGGTATGAATATAGTAAAGATGAACCTTCTTGGGTCTGATCAGGTAATCTCACCATATGTTTTGAGGTTTGTAATGGCGTGGATAGTGCCTTTCCAATCATCCTCAATGGTGGAGTTAAGGAGGTTCACACAGCGAAGGACGTGAATGTCGACTTGAGATTTGAGTTGATCAGCTTTGGATGCAAGGCTTTCTCGGTACGCCTTGAACCTCATCCAGGAAGGCGATGAACACTTCGTGTTTAAGCTAAAGTCGCGATTAGAGTTTCTCTTGACTCAGAGGGACGAAAATATGTAACCTCCAATAGAAAGTTAGCGTTCCACTATGTCGGCTCCAGAAAACCCACGGCTTCGTTATTCTGCAGGAAATTGCGTCCTACACTAAGTACAGGATATGTTAATTGTGAAGCTTCGACTACCAGCGAAAAACCATGGACACGAAACTGGAATCCTTCCAAGGATCGTATCTCCTGGATGCAAGCGAGGGAAGAGCTCAACTGCGACATTCGAACTGGTGTTTTAACAAGATGTTGAAACACGATGAAGAGAGAACGGGTTTACTCTGTACTTCCAACTCTTCGACCACGAGCTATAGAAGTAGTCAACGCGTTCAACTTTCCAAATTGACGGAGTAAAAATGACATCTTCCTTCAAAGTCGACATCTCTGATTCGGCTTTGGCAAGAGTCATTGACGACTTTTCCTGTTGCTTTACCAAGGCTGAAAATCGACGTTGAATGGTGAGTCAAGATACCTGGGTATAAGTATGCACTTTATCTTATTGACTGAGCGCTGTGAGAGTAGCTGGAAAGGGTCCAACACAATGTACACTTTTCCCAATAAAACACAACTGTCGTTGCCCAATAAATACTACAACGGATCAAAAAGTCTATCGCATGGCCGTCAATGCGCAAACGGCTTCGCATGAACCTAAACCGCGTTGGTGCCTATGGGAAATCGTCAGCCATATCAGGGGAACAACACAAAATAGCACGCCTCGACGAGAATCTCACCTCGTCCGCCAAGACATTCGAGAGGAAAATAATGGGACCCCGCCCTTATGTACAGGTCCCAGCGAGCATAAAAGAGAAGCATCACCTCGTCGCTCCTTTTCTAGTTCACCCACCATCCGTAGCCTACGCACGGTTGCCAATTATTCCCCACAACAATATCAGGCTGTTAGTGGATCCGACGTACACCTTCAAGGGTTCATGTACGTCCGTTCTACACGTAACAACGACGATCATGAGACTGCCCAGCACTCTGGAGAGCCCCCAATGGACCGGAATGTGAGAAGGCGCAGATATCATCTGTAGCTCCGGAGTCATGGCACCTTGTACCCGAACTGCTGACAGTGCTCTCATCTCTCTCTCCATCGAGCGGATACAAATCTGATTCGAAAGCACAACAATAGAGAAAATCAACAAAATAGATACACCAAAATGATACCTGAAACTATGCCCCGTCGTCTCCTTCATCCTTTTTATCCTCCTCTTCCTTGTCGCCCCCCTCGTCCTTCTCGGACTCTTTGTGAATAGCCTCCAAGGCTAGTTTGAAACTAGATATCCCAAGTTGATCAGAAAATACTCTCAGATAAAATCAAACATGCCGGACCTATCCGCAGGCTTGACTGGCATACGCTTGTCGACCATAACACCACCCTTGGCGAACACAAAGTGACTTCGTGATGTTTTGGTGGTACCGGCACCGAGCGCCGAAATGAACGCGCGCTTGGGATCAGAAAGAAGGTTATAAGGCAGAGATTTCTAAACGAACATCATGTGAGAACGACGGAAAATGAGGAAACTGAATCGAACAAACCTTATCCTTCCATTTACCCTGCTTCCCTGGCTCGTCGGCACTCAGACAGTACACGTCGTATCCTGCCTCGGTGAACTTGTCGTACGCATCTCGATAAGCGCAAGCTTGCTGAGTGCAGCCGGCTAAGAGGCAGGCAAAAAAGGGGGAACCGACGTAATGGAAGACAAGATCAGTCAGCAACGAGTGCCGGTGCAAACACAAGCGACGCACGAGTATCAGCTCTGGGCACCAGGAAGAGTACCACGCCCTGCTCGCTGGCAATCGTTCCAATCTCTACATCCTCGCCGTTTTGGTTCGGAAGAGTTATCGACAGTCCAGCGAGTGAAGAGCCTATTTGGAGCTGCTCGACTGTTTCTTGTGGTGATTCATCCGAGTCATCTGCCTCCTTTTTCGTCTAAGCAGCAGGTCAAGGTCAGCGATGCCCTGGCGATAAGGGTAAATCTGGCTTACCTTCTTCTTTACCCTACTACCCTCCCCATCGGCTTTTCTCTTGGCTTTCGGTGCAGGCTGGGATGATATCCGTGTTGAACGCCGGGGTTCAATGGTCGCCGTTTCTGCAGCAGCTTTGCGGGCCATCGATAGTGGTGGTACGGGTCTGAGACGTGTTGGAAGGATCGCCAAATATATTCAAACACCGCGTCGCGTGTACGCGTTCCGGCACGACGGCGTGTTCAGGGTTCTTCGCACGGACCACATGTCCCTTCCGTATGTCTTAACGACGGTGGAATTACATGATATCGAGGCAACGCTATTCTATTTGTTTCCTCTGATTCTGCTGACGATTTTTCACAGTAGCTAACAACGCACGTTTGAAATTGCAGAATAATGCGATTTGTACTGTCTAATATTTAATATGGATAATCGATATGCGAAATATTGCGCATGGACAGAACATGAAGCGATGACTCGGGCCTTGATGATTTCCAGTGTCATAGAAGCTGTTGAGAATTCATAGGCTCTCGTAGCTCGCCCTTCTGTAGCACGCCAAGAAGTCTGAATTTGTTACGGACATTCTCCCCTATGGACTCTTTCGGCGCTGTACTTTCTTCAAACGTATTGTGGACCACCATGGAACACCACGGCTTTTGTTCTCCTTTTAGTTGAACAATAGCCTCTCACAATGTTTGCTTCGGCTTCGAGTCGTCCTTGCCTTCATAACCAAGACACAAATTTTAGTCCTCTTCTTATCCTGTCTGTATCTCGCGATGAGCCTCTCCCATGACCTCCATCACCAGGCCACCTTCTCTCGCAACTCTCTGCCACCAAGACTCGACCTCACCCAGGACCTGAAAACACGCCTCGCGCAACTATTCCGCGCTGAGAACACCCGTGAGTGACATATCCCCCACTTCATCTCCTCGTGGCCGCTCACTCCAACTTATAGTTCAGCTCTGGAAGCATACCAACCCCGCCAGTCTTAATACCCCTTCCTTCAACGACATCATCATCTCTCCGTCGACCCAGGAGTACTTATCTGTGGACGATGCTATCAAGATCGTAAACGAAGAGATGCCACCAGGTTACAGACTACGGAAGGCCTGCCAAATTCGCTTTCATGATAAGCCCGTAAACGATACTGGGGAACGGCGGTCGGTATTTCTCAAAGGTACCTCTTTCGTAAGACCCCCCCTTTGACGTGACTGAATAATTCTGTTGTAGATATAGACGAGCTCATCGCTCGAATGCGATGGGGAAGGAGAGATCTCGGTCAGAGGATTTGCCGTATTCGCAACACAGAACTTGTATTGGAAAAGCATTAGCTCTTTTCTGGTTTTCATATTATCGTTTCGATATATTATCATGATTTCTGCTTGAAATGCGATCGTAATTCATCCTACCTTCTCCTCACAAATGTGTAGATTCTATATTGACCGCTCAGATTTGATCGGGAGTCAGAGACTGGTGGAATACAGCGCGATTGACTGTTCACAGAGGCTTAAACTCCAGCCCTTTCTCCTCCAAGAGCGGCATCCTTAATTCATTCTTGACAATTACAGCTTTCTCCATGCGACCCACAATGATCAAACCCAAGAAAATTCATTTTTACAGCGAATTGGCGCTCTGACAATGTTCGGTGTTTGCACTAGGTCTCCTCGCAGATGAACTGGGGAAATTTTATCATTTCTCAAGAGTAACGGCTAGTATACAAAGTTTGTATTCCGTACGGCGGTATTTCTAACACTATGTACATCATTCATACTTCCAAGCATCCAGAAACTTGGCGAATACTTCATCAGTTTCGAAACGATCCAAATGTCTCCTACCCAAAAGGAGTTGAACACGGACGCCCAATGTCTTCAGATCACGCAGACGCTTCATATGAATGATACTATCACGGCTGGGGACTTCTCCGGCGTCAAGTATAGTGTGTATCAGAAAGTCTGTAAAAGTTCCAGGACATCGAGTATGCCTTGAGGACGCCATTTTGACGAGGCTGTCATCCTCGAAGATACACAACCCTTCAGGCGCACGCAACTTCAAATACTGGAGATTTGGGAGCACACCGGATCTACCCTCCTCAAAGGTCAACTCTCGAACGGTGTCTGCTCGAGTCGTTTCAACAACGGTGATAGTGAGTTTCGTCAATGACGTCGACCACTGATCCCATGCACTATTCAACACCGGAAGTGGAAGTGATTTGAAGCACGAAAAGGTTTGTAAATTGCTCTTTGAGCGGCATGCAAACCGAAGAAGAGACCCAACATGAGTAGATGGAGCTATCATTAGTGCAATCAGATCCATCTCAAGTCCACGATAAACGGATAATTCCTTCAGGTTTGGCATGAAGCACTGGCCCAGGACGGTAGGAATGTCGCCGTCCAATGCCAACGAATGGATATTGTGATGGATGAAGGGGAGAAAGAGCGATGGATCAGACAGCGCAGAGGGCTGAAAGATGATACGTTCGCTGTAGACCTTGAAGGCGAGATTCTCCAACAGGATAGCGCCCTTCAGGCAGGCGTGAAAATCCGGATTTGCATCGTCTAGATCTGAATTTTCTTCGCTTGCTTCATTGATGGTTAATGACATCGTTAGGTTGACAAGCTGGTGAAGGGGAACCGTTCGCGCAAGTACCCTCCAAAGGACAATACTCCCGCAGAAGTCGAGATCTTGGAGAAGGGGAACTGAGGGAAACAGGCGACAAATGTCGGTGGTAGAAGAAGCGCCATGTATCGACAAGAAGAGACTGCGTAGGCAGGGTAAATGGCAAGAAAAGCTCCGAAGGGCTGCTACCGACCCTTCTGTAGAGAGGGCTATGTGAGACCATCGGTGTGAATGGAGAATAATGTCTTCCCAGACAATACCTCTGTCATCGCCTGGGCAAACTTCACGATGAAAGAAGTAATGATCACCGGGATCCACATCACGAGGATGGATCATTGCGATTCTGATCTTGAGCGGCGAACTTCTGGAAAGGGAGAGAAGATGTTTTCGTAGACTGCTTCGACCGGGTGGGAGGTTAGAGGAGCACGCGCTCTCAAGGAATATGTCGGTCCACAAGGAACCGGCAGAACGGGAGAGAGCTCTCCAGTGATGGCAGATGTAACCGAGAAGCCAAGGGATGGTTTTCACGTCGAGTTTGACGCGGTCATCGATGGACATCTGAAAGATATATAGCAAGACATCGTTCGGAAGACGTCGAATGGGCGCGAATATGGATTTATGATTTTCGAGATCCTGCACGGCAAGATCACGCTTGTGCTGAAAAGACGTATCCTGCGTCTGGAAATGTTTATCCCGGGTAACAATCTCAGATTCGAGGCGACGTATGTGCTCCTTGACTGATGTCAACGTCTCCGAGTCCAGATCTTCCGATGACTGCCCGGTGCGAAGGAGCACAAGGATATTGCTGCACAGGATATGCGGTCCGATAGTCATATCCGCTGGGGTACAGTGGGGACGGTAATCAGAGAGTACCTGGAAAAGTATTACATGAGATGAACTGAGGCGAGCGATGGCGACTGGACTAACAGTAGATCGTTCTGATTCCATCGATAACAGATTGTTCGAGGGCTTTTCGGCTAGATGTCTGTGAGCAGGTCAGACCGACGAGCGCTTCCTTCGATAAGCAAAATTCGCACCTTCGTGAAGTATTCAGAGCGCTGGGGATGGGGACAACGATGACTGAGGATGATGAGTCAAGGAGTCAAGGGAGGGAAACGAGAATTAGGTTCGTTACTCACGATGCACGTGTTGAAAGCTTATTTACCTGCCTATTGAAACCCTCACGTCCATTCAGAGAAACTGTGCTACACGATCAGTGAATCTACGAAGGAAACGCAAATAAGTCTAAGAAGTTATTCGTTGAAGAATTCAGCGCGGAAGTACCTTGGTGATGGGCTTTCCTGATCCCCTTCATCGTCTGGTCCGACTTCGTTGAGATCGTCAACTGGTGCAATCGGTAGAGAGACCGTCCGTTGATCACAAGGGTCGGAACACGAACACGATTGTCATAGTCCGTGTACGTAAGTCTCCGACGAACCTACAAGGGGGCCATCAGCATATAGAAAGATAGTGAAAAATACACCTCACACACATGTAACTGCAACAGAGATGTCCGCATATGGACTCGTTGATTGGTTCGACTCGGCTACGTTGACAACCAGTCCTTTCTGTACATCAATCAGGCAGGCCTTGCTGAGCTCCTCAGTTGGCGCGCTCCACATCCCCATATCCGCCAACGAGCTGGTCAACACCAAGTGACGTATCCTCTCAGGCTGCCGAGCTCTAGACCAAGCATCCTGCCCCATTAATGACTGAACAAGTCGAATCCGTATTCGATGCACGGGTTCTCCAGGGTGTTGACCAGCTCGTAGATGAAGATATCGATAGTGTAGAACGACAGTGGTTTGGATGGCAGATGCGTCGGGCGACACGAAATGAAGATGAGAATTCGCGTATTACTAGGTGTCACAACCTAACCGAAAGTAATGTTAGTGACCGGTAGGCGCCAAGGTGCTGGAGATAGACCGAGATCAGGAAGGCTGCGTGAGCATTACTAGCGCGTAGAGACACACCTAAGACTCTTCGTCGCTACGCTCTTCTTTATAGTTGCCCAGGAATGAGGAGACCTGAAAGCAGGGCCAGCTTCTATGCATGTGTTACGTTGGTGGAAGTAGATGGAGGGGAAATACTCACCTTATCAAAATGACGCGGACGCTCCCGTCGCCCCACAACATGCATGCTTGTTGATCTCGAAGGATCAGTTGTTCCTCTTCAAGAACTGACAGTCTCCGTAGCAGAAAAAAGGACGCCAGAATTGCGATAGGATGCCCAAGTGTCTGATCGAGATTTTGCTGAAGGAATATTGTCGTCGTTCTTTGCGACGAACCGCTTGAAGGAAGTTAGCGTCGAGAAAAAGTCATGATGAGAAGATAGCTCACCTAGTTGAGGAAATTCGGTATTACCCCATGCCATAATTCTCTGTTGCAACCGGTGGTGTTGACGTCGATGAAATGGAACGATATCAAGAGTAGCGCTTGCACAAAAAGCGGCTTCGAGAAGGTACACGGAGTATTGGGGAGACATGATGCATGATGATGGAAGGAAGAAAAGCAAATTATTTTTGTTTGGTCGCTACTCGGATACTCGGACCGTTCCGATCCAGATCTTCACCAGCCGCGATGATTTCGATCTCTCCAGAGTCCGGCACCGGCATGACTCACGAATCGGTCCCAGGACTGTACGTGGATTTATCAGAATCAAATTCTTGCTTTCAAAAGTCCCTAATTGCATGAATACAGATTACTGGTGTCGCCTGCCAACCCACTCTTACCCGGCATCGAAGATTTGCTCCAAGCAACTGCAACGAAGCCCAATTTTGTACGTGATGCACCGGAAAAAATCTAGAAACATGCTGACACGCAATACAGCCTAGTATCCCACCTGAACTCATCGACGAAATCATTGATTACCTCTGGGATGACAAAGACGCGCTCTTTGACTGTTCTTTTGTCTGCCGACTGTTCTACCTCCGTGTTGGAATATGGCAATCCGGCATCATGCCGAGCTTGCTGATTAAGGAAGAAGAAGTAGGAAAAGTGTAGAAAGTTCTAGTAGAATAGGATTTAGTATAAAAGTAGGTACTGTAGTGTACATCCTCATGCGTTTGCAGAGCTCAGCCAAGCGCAATACTATTGGCTCGACACCGCGCGTCTATACTGGGAACGAACTGATCCCCCGTTTTACAACACTCCGCACCCATGTGCACCTCTTTCACAGCATAGAGCTGAACTACAGAACCACCTTTGAACCGTCCTCGCCAAACATCCTCCCGTATATCAAGAGAATCACAATACACCAAAATTCCAATATCCCCGGCCTGACCCCATTCCTATTATCTCTACCAAATCTCACTGCTCTCCACCTCAATAGGCTCAAATTCCCAGATCCATGGTCCTTGCACCACCTTGTTTGTCAGCTATGCGGGTTGAGGAGCCTTGACCTGAGTGATGTTAGATGGATCAATCGAGATGCTCCGCCGGTAGAACCTACTACTACTAGAAACCTTGACAGGCCGTTTCCGAGAATCAACAAGATATCGATATACGAGACGTCATTTCATGCTTCTGTCGTGGAGTTGCTAATCCATCGGCGGGAGCTACGAGCTATATACGTTGATTCTCTCCACGAGCTTTGCATCAAGTGGCCCCCTAACGAATACCTGTCCTCTATATGTGCCTTTGTTCGTGCAGCGTCAAAGTCATTGAAAAACTTGGACATTCGAATCCGCAGAGTCAGTGAGTGAGGCCCTTGTTTTTCTGTATGATGTATAATTACTAATGATTTAAATGAAGAATCCAGCATCAGCGTAATATCGAGTTGGCCCGCACAGCCCGACTTGCTTCCTTTGACTATGCCGACACTGCAGATTGAGATGGAGTGTGGACGATACGGCTGGCAGACCTGTGTCATGACATGGTTGGTCGATTCTCTTTGGAATAGGGCTAATGGACCTATCATGGTGGAGACCCTGACGTTGGTGGTCGTACCTCCCGGGCTCTGTGATGGGATGGAGGTCCGACTCGAAGATTGGGAGGTACAATTCTCGATGCTGGATGAGATCTTAACAAGCCCGGTCATGAAGGTGTTTCGACAACTGAAGGTGACCTTGAAACCTCACGTGGATTGCCTTCCTTCCTGGGAAGCGCCGCATTTCATAGAATGGATCCGCGAAAATCTCGGACGTGTGGATAAGAGAAATATACTTGTTGTAGATGTCGTCGAAGACACTAGTTGATGTGATGTAATTCGCGAATTATATGGGGACGACAGCGACTAATTCTCGAGACGGAATGAAGACTGACCGTCACAAGTCTAGTTTTACCTTGCTTACTTGTACCACCTATTTCACGCAAGAAG
Source organism: Armillaria altimontana (assembly GCA_022818075.1). Lineage (NCBI taxonomy): Eukaryota > Fungi > Basidiomycota > Agaricomycetes > Agaricales > Physalacriaceae > Armillaria > Armillaria altimontana. The sequence goes on from JAIWYR010000012.1 coordinate 183,269, forward strand.
TGTAATCAAAAGCACGTTTCATAGATTAAGTATCATTATTTCAAGCATGGGTATCTCTGAGTGACGATTCCGACTCCATTAACCTCCAGTTCAACATTCCGGAAAAAGACGACAGATGTGAGCGACGTGGGTGCGGGTAATATCACGTATCACCAGACAGAGACGGCGCAGGAGGAGTAAATGACGAGAGAAGGTTTGAAGGGGTGACATTGACCCGCTTATCATGAGGAATATATAAGCCAATCGATGCGAATGGAGTGCAATGTCTTCCCACAGAATATCTCTATCATCGCCCGGGCAGATAAGACGATGAAACATGTCGGCGTCAGAGGGGTGGAACATATACACGGAGATACGCAGTGGCAAACCACCAGAGAGGGAGAGCAGATTATTCCGTAGACTGCTTTGACCGGATGGGAGATTAGAAGAGCACGCGCTCTCGAGGGATATGTTAGTCCACAAGGTACGGGAGGTGCGGGAGACGACTCTCCAGTGATGGCAGATGTAATCAAGAAGCCAAGGTGTGGTTTTCACGTCAAGTTTAACCTTTTCTTCAATGGATATCTGAAAGATCCGTAACAAAACATCGCTTGGAAGACGTCGGACGGGTGCAAATATGGATTTATAATTTTTTGAGATCCTGCACGGCAAGATCTCGTTCGTGCTGGAGAGGAGCATCGAACTGCGCCTGAAGCTGTTCATCGTGGGCAATAATCTCGGATTCGAGGAGGCGTATGTGCTCCACCACTGAGGCTAACGTCTCCGAGTACAATTCTTCTGATGAGTGTCCTGTACAAAGAAAGACTATGATATCGCTGCATATAATATGCGGCCTGACAGCCGTATTTTCCGGAGTACAGTGCTGATGGTAATCAGCGATTTCCTGGACAGTGGAAACTACATGAGATGGCATAACACCAGTAAGATCAATAGACTGGTGAACACTAGGGCTTTCTGGTTCCATCGATAGCGGGTTGTTCGAGAGCTAACAATAGATATCTGTAGACCGGAAGGAGCATGTGAGTCAAAAGAGCGGCCCCTCCTTTGGAACGGGCTTCGTACTGGCTTGCTTGCTTCAGCTACCTGCGGCCGAGCCCCTACGTGCTGAAATTGGTTCATCATGTATTTGAAATCTTCTGTAGCGTCCCGGTATATATACCGCCGCTCAGTCTTTATACTACTGCGTCCGAAGGAGACACGTGAACGCGACGAGAGTACGTATGACGTGTTATTGCAGAACGCATCGCTGGTTATTGGTGCTTTTTGATGTGGTTGGAGTTCCCTTGTCCATATAACACTTTAAATCCGTGAGACGTCCTTGGCTGGCAACTGAGGGTACATATCACAGCGGCATGGGGTGATATAGTCTGTGACACGTTTAGTGGCAGCACAGACGGCACAGAACCCCGGCGTTCCTTTTTGGGACCTTGTCCGGTTATCTATCTATCTTAGAAACGGATATGTGCCTTTTTTATTTTGAAAAAAAGAGCTTTCGAGGACAGCGACACTGGGAAAAGGACAAGGTGTCAAAGTGAGAATTGGGTTGGGACTCTAAAGGAACCATGGTACACGTGCTGGAGAGCTTATTTTGCCTAGAACATTACGTTCCGCGCATAGTATACTCTGAGAAATCGCAGAACGAAATCGACGTGTCTCACGACCAGTGAAAAACGCATGCGACGAGGTAGACTCTGACTTGGACCTTCTATGTGCTCGATCCCATCATAGTCGGTTTTCCTTGTCCAATTGCAAAAACAGCAGGCGTACGACTCTTCCGCTCGGCCACGGGGGTAGCTGCAAGTACGATCAGCCTCAGCTAGGTCAAGACAAAGAAGCTCACCATGACAATCTTCTCCCCCTTCCTTGTCCGTCCCTCTATGCGGCCCGAACCGTTAGACCGCTTACATCACCCTCAAAGATCTCCTGTATGATGCCGACTCCCCACTAAACTGAAGCTTGAGGCTTAGCACCCCGGATTCTGCTCGATGTAAATTCTGAAAGACCGTCAGATGGTGATCAGCCGTAGAAAAGATCGACTGACATTGGTAAGCTCGGGTCTCTCCGTTTATCATATCCCATCCATGTAACTCGGCATTTGTCTGTACAGCTGGCACCTCGATCCTCAGGCCTTACGCTTTCCTTCACTTTCATCCGGCTCCGTCTTATGCGGTCCTCTTCTGATTCGGGCGCTTGGGTAGCGTTGGTATATCCATTAAGGTCCGTCAATAGCCGATTTCATTGGGTGCATTTGTCGCGGTCGACGGCCTTCGTGACGTGTTCCCCATCACTGTAAAAGATTTGTTGCCACCAGCGGGCGGCAGTGCACGGCGGATGCGACTAGCCCTTGGGAGGAAGAAACAAGGTAGGGTGCAGGAAATTTGTTCGCCGTTTCTCGAACGTCACTTCAGCATTAACCCTGCTACCCGCATGTCCACTGTCTTCTTTCTTGTATCGAGAGATAAAGTTGGCTTACCCTCCAAATCCATGTTACGTCTCCGAATCGAGTGAGGTCCGCCCTGGGGTAAAGGCCCGACTGTCACCGTAGCGGATATCTAGGTGTATCGCGACGTGGCCAATTCAAGAATATGACAAGGCGGCGGTGAGATACTCATAGGATAACTCTGTGGTAGCTTTCAGAGGGATGGTCATTAAGTTGGCATGTACCAAACACGGCAGACCTGGCGCGCGCGTCGCGAAAAAAATGGATGCGTATAAGATTTCATTGAGGCTCCTCGTCTGGTACTCTTTGCCTTGGTCTGTCGAATCCTCCGGCCGAACGATGCGAATCTTCAGTGGCTGTGAGAGTTGGGAAGAAGGATTATCTGAAAGAGACGTACGGAAATTAGGACAGGAGCAGTGAACGTTGGATGTTCTGTTCATCGGACTTGCGATTTTCCTTTGCTCCGAAGGTCCTGTACATCAAGGGACATAGCTGGTTGCGTCGGCTTGTGTGAAGGGTTAGATAAGAGACAGAATTCCAGCCTGGAATAAACACAGTGAGCAACAACTTGGTCGACTGAACAAAGGGAAAGGTAAGTACCCGGCGATGAAAAGGTCCTTTGCCTCTTGTCCTAACCATAGAATACTACCGTTTCACACAGACTTGAGCCCAGCCCTCAAATCTGCGGCCAGGGTTCCGGGAGGTGTAGGACAAATGAAACTTGCAGAGAAGTAGTACTAAAGCTGGGAGTCAAGTCGAATGAAATATGGGTACTTGTTGCGGCCGAGACCCTTCAGCACAGCCACCACGTGATTCATAGTTAACTCTACTCGGATATTCGGACCGATCTGATCCAGGTCTTCACCAGTCACCATCATATCGATCCCTTCAAGGTTCCAGCACCGACATGACTCGCGAACCAGTCCTGGAACCGTACGTAGACTTTTCAGAATTAAAAGCCTGCTCTAATTGCATGATAAACAGATTATCAGTGTCGGCTCCCAGTCCACCCTTGCCCGGCATCGAAAATTTGGTCCAAGCAACTGCAACGAAGCGCAATCCTGTACGTGATGCACCGGACAAAATCTAGAAACCTACTGACATGCAATGCAGCTTATTATCCCACCTGAGCTCATCGAGGAGATCATCGATTACCTCTGGGATAACAAAGACGCGCTCTTCGCTTGTTCTTTTGTCTGCCGACTGTTCTCCATCTGCACCCGCGTACACCTTTTTCATAGCATCGAGCTGAATCATACGCTCAACGATGAGCCATCCTACCAGAAAATCCTCCCGTACATCAAGAAAATCACGATACGCCGAAATTCCGATAATATCCCCAGCTTGACCCCATTCCTGTCTTCTCTTCCAAACCTCACTGCACTCCACCTCGATACGATCCAATTTTTCAATCCGTGGTCTTTACACCACCTTGTCTCTCAGCTACGCGGGTTGACGAGCCTTGATTTGAATTATATACGATTCCAGAGGGATGTTCTGGAAGAACCTCCTACTATGAACCTCGACGAGCCGTTTCCGAGGATCACCAAGATATCGATGTGTAGGACGTCGTTTCATGCTTCTGTTGTAGAATTGCTCATCCGTCGGCGGGAGCTACGAGCGATGTACGTCGATTCCCTCCGCGAGCTTTGCATCAAATACCCCCCTGGCGAATACTTGTCTTCCATATGTGTCTTTGTGCGTGCGGCGTCCAGGTCATTGAAGAGCTTGGACATTCGGATCAGTAGAGTTAGTGAGTGACGCCCTTATATTTCTGTATAGCATGTACTCATGGTCTGACTGAAGGATTCAATATTGGCACCCTCTCAAGTTGGCCTGCACAGCCTGACTTGCTTCCCTTGACTATGCCGACATTGCAGATTAAGATGGAGTGCAAACGACGCGGTTGGCATACCAGGGTTATGACATGGTTGACCGATTCTCTGAATGGCGCTAATGGACCTATTATGATGGAGACCCTGACGCTGGTGGTCGTACCTCCTGGGCACTATGATGGGGGGTCCATCAACCTAGAAGATTTGGCGATACAATTCTCGATGTTGGATGAGATCTTAACAGGCCCGGACATGAAGGTGTTTCGACGACTGAAGGTATTGTTCCAACAGCACGTTGATTGCCTTCCTTCCTGGGAAGCGCCGCATTTCATAGAATGGGTCCATGAAAAGCTCCAGCGTATGGATAAGAGAAACATGCTCGATGTAGATGTCGTCGAATATACAAGTTGATAGAGTTCAATGTCATATAGTTCGTGAATTAGTATATGTAGAGAAGTTGGAACAGCGACTAATTTCCGAGACGAAATGAAGATTAACCATCGCTTGTCTGATTTTTATGTAGCTTCAATTTGCCGCCTATTGACGAGGAGTGCTATTACTTGGCGTCCAGGGGACTTTCACAATAAACTCCAAACGACAGGATTTTTTATACATGTAAGGACATTGCTACTACCTAGCAATACTATTTTCTCGATCTATTTTATGTATCTAACAAACGAATGCAGCTCTGAATCATGAAACTTTGGGCGCAGTCAAGAAAAACAAGGCCCTTCTGTTGGACCACAACGTGAGCATATAATCGACTCAAGAGAAAGCGCTACTCACGAAATCATTCTCCACGAGGGAGGACCGGGGAGATGACTGGGGAGCCCGTAATAACCTGCCTGCCTGCAAGAACGGGAAGAGCAGGGATGGCAGGCGGAGCGGGGAATGCGGGCGGAGCTGGAAGGGTAATTTGTCGGCCTGTAAGAACAGGAAGTGCTGGGAGTGCTGGGGGGCGGGAACGGCGGGTGGAGCCGGGGGAGCCGGGAGGACAGGGATCTGTCTGCCTGCGAGAACGGGGAGAGCTGGAAGAACGGGAGTAGCGGGAAGAGCAGGGGTAGCAGGAAGTGCCGGAGTAGCAGGTAGAGCCGGAAGTTGTCTGCCTTTTAGTGTGAGAAGAGCTGGAAGTGCGGGAGGAGCTGGTAGAGCTGGAATAGTAATCTGTCTCCCCGTAATATCGGTACCATCTTCACGGGGAAGGACTGGAGAGATGATCGGCGAGATCGTTACAACCTGTCTGCCCATGATAACAGTGTGGGGAAGGGTGGGAAGGACTGGGGAGATCGTAACCTGCCTGCCCGTAATATCATCACGGGGAAGGACAACAGGGATAACCCCGGCGCTGGCAAGGAGAGGTAAAGCCAGGAGAGCGGACACAGAGATATGAGCGAACATTGTAAGGTAAGATATAAGCTGTAGAGTTGTGAGGGCTTGAGAATAATACCTGCTGGTTAATCCTTCTTTTATAGCTTTCTAACATGTCTCCTCTGGGCGACGGAAGTCATCAATCGTGGAGTAGAAACCAAAATGCAGGTTGATGAGTGCCCAGGTCGAGTGGGGGGGAACGAATGACGCGCATGACGCGGTCAACAATCGTTAGGGCTGGTATGCTTTTATGATGCGCGGAACCGAGCGAAGAAGAATCAGTCAAAAATAGTCCCTTGTCACAGTGTGAGCCTTCTCTGACCATCATTACCAGTGACTGGGCTCTTGCGTGCGAAGGTAGTCATCAGGTTACGAGGATACGAAGATCCAGTATGTTGATGTTCCCTGCCGCCATCCCGCCAGTCACTGAATGGCGATACTATTCGGAATAGACAAATTCCATCTAATAGTAGAGTCGAGAGAAAACAGTTACTGTAAACTAGCACTTTGACATCGGAGTCGATCTAAGCGTAAGCCATGAATGCGCCTAGACTGTCTGACTTAGATGGTAGAACATGTTCTGACGCCTTCGTAGCGATGCCACGCACGTGGTGTGGGTTGAACATACAGCCTGTGACTCGTCATGAATAGCTGAATCTGTACATCGAAGCATCAGGCAACTTGGAAGTCAGAGCACGAGGTCAATCATGAAGGAACGTTTCAAATTTCTGTATTCGCTAGCTAGATACAAGTCATGTCTCAGATGCTAAGAGCGCACTGTTTCAGGAGTCCAACGGCGGGGTGGTTGTATCATCATGCCTATCGGAAATATAGGCTCGACGACAAAAGCCGTAAGACGTGGTAGGTATGGTTCATGTACTCAGCTCTCCGAACCTACACGGTCTGTCAGCAAGCACCAAGAACAAGAATGAAATGGCCACCCACGTTCCCACTGCACGGAGATGTCCGCACTCATCGATTGGTCGATTGGATATACTAATCCCTTCCTATACATCATCCGGGAAGGCCTCACTCAATTTCCTAATTGACGCCCCATAGCTACTAACAAGTTGGTAAACGCCAAGTGGCGCAGTGCCTGTGTACCTCGAACTCTAAACTGAGTGGCTTGCTCCATGAAGGCCAAGAAAATCGAACCCCTCCTGGATGCGGATCTGCTCCAGAAGGTTGGCCAGTTTGTTGATGAAGATATCAATAGACCAGAATGATAATGGCTTCAATGAGCGATGCGCCGAACCAGATTTTCTCCCAGTTGGTCGTAGAAGCTGACCCGGGCAGAGAAGATAATACCAAGGTCGGGGGATGGAGGTAGTTGTGGGATGGACCTGCTTATCGATGAGACAGGCATTTCGGCAAGTACTAAACAAGACTTGCGCATCCCATGTATGGCTATGGAGGCTGCCGACAATCTCGTACAAAGCCTTCGCCTTTATAGTTGAAAGGGCTGAATCCATTCATCGGCGTGAATCTTCAGTGAATGTTAGGGCAAGAAGAAAGAAGAGATAGAAGACGCACGGAAACAGTGGAAGGTCCCAATTACGGAAACACTCTCGACCCTACAGTACATCAGGAGAATAGTAATCGGCCAACCCCACCACGCAGGTCCCCTGGGTATTCAAAAATCTACAAAGAATAGTACTTGAAAGCTGAAGAGAAGGTTTGTATCGAGAAGTCGTAACTCGGACGTAGCTCACCGAGTTGAGAAAATGAGGCATCCACATAGCGTTGAAACTCAGTGGTTGTCGTATCTGTGGCTGCTGGCCTTCGGTAGTGGTGGTACAGGTTAGAGTCAAGTCGGAAGTTCGCCAAATATATTCAAACAACCGCGTCGCGTGTACTACGTGTCCCGGGCCGCGTCGCCAATTTGCGCAAGAAGTGCGAAGCTGGGAAGGGTTCCATAGGCTCTTCACGCAGTCACTTGTTAGGACCCTTAGGCAAGAAGGAAGAATCAGTTGACATATATTGACCTCCTTTTGTCCATGCCTCCTCCTTCGTAGTGTTGTGCGGGTCGCGCGACAATTGCCGAAGTCGCGACTGTTGCGAAGTCGTCACTGTCATGGTCACCAAATGACCGCGACTTTCCCCACGCCACCGCGACGTCGCCTACCCAGGGACCGGAAGGCCGACAAAACCATGACAAAGCAGTCGGGGTCGGAGACAAACGAATTAGTCCTAAACTACGTCACATGTGGCTTCACAGCCACAGAGTCATGGTCAAGGTCATTTGCGCGGCCGGCAACTGTCGCCCCGAAGTTTCGCAACCGGCAACCTTGACTTCGGTCCAAGGTCGGGCGACCGTACAACACTGCTCCTTCGTGTCCAGACACCGGTTGTAGCTGGGAAACGTAAGACTGCAAAGATCTGGTATCAGGACTACATAGTGTACCTATTTTGTTCACCTGCACAATGTTCTCTGCACGGCTTGTCCCATGGACTGAACTAGATCGGCCGCACAATTGTATTCCGCATGGTATAACATTTATATCACTACGCTTTTCTCTCTTCCACGAACTCAGCGAAGCGTTCATCAGTTTCGAGATAATCAAAATCTACCTCAGTAGTCAAAATGAATTTCACCCGGACACCTACTGCACCCATCTCACGCAGACGCTTCATTTGAGTAATAGTGTCCTGGCTGAGGACAGCTCCGCCGGGCATCTCAGTGGTTATCGTGAGTGTCGTAAAACCCCCAGAACATCGTGACGATGCCATTTTGAGAAGGCTGTCATCCCCGAAGATAGACATCACTTCACGCATACGCAACGTCAAATGCTGGAGATTTGGGAGAACACCAGCTTTGCCTTCCTCAAATGTCAGCTCTCGAACAGCATCCACTCGAGTCGTTGACGAAATCGTGATGGTCAGGTTCGTCAATGATGTTGGCCACTGTTTCCATATCCTTTGGAACATCAAAAGTGGTATCGACGGTCGGAAACAGCGAAAGTCCCGCACATTGCACCCTGAGCGCTCCACGAAACGAAGGAAGAGCGTTTGATCAGCGGGGCTGACTTCGGGGTCATCGAAGAAGGTCGAATAACCTTCGTAAAGGAACAGTTCCTTCAAATTTGGCATGGGGCACCGGTCCAGAATAACAGGAATGTCGTCGCTAAATAACAGCTGCCGGATGTTCCGATGGATGACGGCGGGAAATAGTCGTGCATCGTACGGCGCCTGACGTTCCACATGAAAATGTAGTTCCTCCAATGCGTGAGCCTCCTTCACGCAGGTGTAAAATTCTGAATTTGTGTTTATCCCATCAAGTATGGTCACCGCCAGCTTGGTCAGCTGGGGTAATGGCGTTACTCGTACAAGTTCCCGCCAATGGTCGATGCTCCCAAAGAAGGAGAGATCCCGGAGAAGAGGAGCTGAGGAAAACAAAGGACAGACCTGATTCTGGGTCGCACCGAGCAGGAGGTAAGAGATACTGTGTAGCCAAGGTAAATGGTAGGAGAAGTCTTGAAGTTGAAAGGGTGATGGTCGATCCTTCTCGAGGTATATATGGGACCACCGTTGTGAATGGAGAGTCATGTCTGCCCAGATGATATCTCTATCGTCGCCTGGGCAAATTTCACGACCAGTTTCATCGGGGACACAAGTATGAAGCATTTTAATTTTGATCCTGAGTGGCACATCTCTGGAAAGTGAGAGGAGACGTTTGCATAGAGTGTCGGCCAAATGGGAGATTAGAGGAGCACACACTTTCGAAGGATACGTCTGCCCACAAGGAGGGGGAGGAACGGGAGAGGGCTCTCCAATGATGACAGATGTAACCGAGAAGCCAAGGGCTGGTTTTCACGTCGAGGTTGATGCGGTCATCGATGGACATCTGGAAGATATATAGCAAGACATCGTTCGGAAGACGTCGAACGGGCTCGAATATGGATTCATGATTTTCGAGATCCTGCACGGCACGATCACGTTCGTGCTGGACAGATGTAGCTTGCGTCTGAAGATGTTCATTGCGAGCAACGATCTCAGATTGGAGGTAACGTATATGCTCCTTGACTGATGCCAACGTCTCCGAATCCAGATCTTCCGATGACTGCCCAGTACGAAGAAGGACCATGATATCGTTGCACAGGATATGTGGTCCCGCAGCCATATCTGCTGTAGTACAATGGCGACGGCAACCGAAGATTTCCTGAAAAAGGAATATGTGAGATGAGCTGACGCGAACGCAAGCGACTAGACGAACAGTAGCTCCTTCTGATCCCATCGATAACAGACACTTTGAGAGCAGCTCTTATCTGTGAGCAGGTCAGACCAAAGTCTCTCTTCCGCGAACGTGAGATGCACCTTTGTGAACGGTTCAGGCGGTTGGAGATGAGGACGATATCAGCTGAGTATAATGGGTGAAGAAGTCAAGGTATGGAAATGAGAACCATGTTCATCACTCACGATGCACGCGCTGCGAGCTTATTTACCCGCCAGTTAGAACACAACACACACGGACTTCGAGAAAGTGAAGCGAACCCAATGTTTGCCTATAGATTCCACAAGCTCAGTGGTCAAAAGCTACACACACGGTCAGACATCAGTATCCGTATCGGTCGTGAGAGGGGACATTTCTGGAAACGAGGGATATATAGACAAGTCACGTAGACAAGAATTCATTAACCATATCCGTATACCTTGAGGGCTCCTCCCACATGGGTGTATGACTCGATTTCTCCATGGTCACCCACTTGACTTGACGAATTCCTCTGAAGAGAGGCTCGACGACAAAGTCCTGAGCAATATCTGCCTGTCCGTTGATCACGAAGGTCGGAACACGAACGCGGTCAAGGCGATCGATAATACTCCATGTACGCAGCTCTCCCGTGAACCTACAAGAAGACCGTCAGCATATAGAACGATAGTGGTAAAAACACTGTACGTACATCCCCACTGCAACGGAGATATCTGCCGATGGACTGATGGACTGATGGACTGGTTCATCGAGTACACTAGCTCTTCCGGCCACGGGTCCACGAACAGCCGTGCTTCTTGTGGAACATCTTAAGCGCCTTGCCGTACGCTTCCATATCCGCCACACCGACAGCCAGTCCCTTCTGTACATCCTCCGGGAAGGCCTTGCTGAGCTCCCTAGTCGACGCGTTCCACATCCCCATATCCGCCAACGAGTTGGTCAACACCAAGTGGCGCAAGCCCTCAGGCTGTCTTCGTACTGCGAACTCTAGACCGAGTATCCCGCCCCATGAATGGCCGAGAAATCCAATGCTGTCCTGGATGTGGAGGTGCTCGAGAAGGTTGACGAGTTCATCGATGAAGAGATCGATAGTCCAGAACGACAGCGGTTGTGATGGGAGATGCGTCGAGCGGGAGTTTCCAATTTGGTCGTAGAAGACAACTGGGATGGAGAACTTGGTGGCGAGGTCGGAGAGAGGAAGAAGGTAGTCATGAGATAGACCTGGAGAGTGAATATTAGTGAGACAGGCATTTCGGCAAGCACTAAACAAGACTGACCTCAGGGCCCACCGTGCGCCACAACTAACGGTGTCCGTGTACGGCTATCGAGGTTGCCGACAACTTTGTATATGTCTGGTACTCTTCGCCATGACAGTTGAAAGGGAGGAATCCTTCAGTCATCGACGTGAACCTTCAGCGAATATTAGAGGGAAAATAGTATGCGAGTTTCGTCGTGAGCTCGGTGAGGGAAGTATAGCTTTGGGGATGGTCGCGCGGTGCTGGGGAAGGGAAGAGGTGACGGACTGGATGAAGTCTTCTGCTGAAGCCGCCGGACCGTGAGAACATCTGAGCATCCGAGGTTTCCGTTTTCATTTTTCCTACAACGGCCCATCCGCTTACACGACCGTCAGTAAAGTTCGGTACTCCCTCCTCTGTCTAGACTACCAGCCATCACTGCTTACTCCGACATGCTACGTCAAAACCGATTTCACCGTTGGCCAGACTCGCTGTATCAACGTTAACCATGAAGATGTTGAGAAGAATATGAGGAATATGGCAGACCACCAGTAGGAGATAGAAGAGGACATCGGATGACCGGTGAGCAGTTCTCTCGATCCGTCTGTTGACGACGATTATTGACTTGGCAATGAAGGAGAGACTGGTGGAAATTTTGGTTCTGCCCCCTGGCTGTCAACGAGCTCAGAGATTCGGACGACACGACAATAAAGGGGACGGAGACGGCTGCAGAATAAGCGAAGGCGCGCTAGTTATCGATGGCAGATCTTCACAACCCAAGGTCGACGCAGACATCGTCTCCCCACAACAGACCACTGAGACCCGGTCACTGCCGCCGACAAATTCTACCGGGTACTCTATTCTTACAACCGAGTCCGACCTTCACGACTGTAAAAACCGGCTTACCGGACTCTTCGACTATCGGAGTTTTCATACCTCGACAAAAATTCCTTGATAACCGAGACGTCATTGTGCGTGTATCAAGCTCATGCAGATGAGTCCATCAGCTTGTTGAAGTTGCTGTGAACGAGAAGGACGTAGGACGGGGGTCGTCAGACGAAGGCTTCCATTCCCAATTGTGTATGGCATCAGCGAGCCTATTCTCCTTCACGCGCCTACCGGCTCTGAAAAGGTATCCTCATCAAGTTGCATTTTGATTTCATCGCTGACTATTCTCGATACCTAGACCAATGTGCCATGCTATCAAAGTCAGCGAACTTACGGGTGACTCTCAAATGACGAACTACGAATACCGCCATGCCAATAGTTTCCTTTTTTCGTTCAGTTGCCTGGACCCCATAGCGTTCGAAGCACTTTCCTGCGACGGGATCGCAAGACACTTCTGTAGACCTCCGCATGCTCTCCAGTGCGAAATCAAGGTCCCGCTGTGACATCCGCAGAGATTTCGGCCTGAACACTGCTAAAGCGGTGGTAGCCGGCGTATCTGATATTGGCACAGGGTTCGCGGGTGTCTTTGTTGGAGCCGACTTTTCACGAGACAGAGCAGTCGAGGCTGACGCAGACGACGTTGATGAAAAGGATTCAGTGGAGCTGGTCGACGTTGACCAGGACGTTTGACACAGACAGAAGGCGCCGGATCTCACAGAGAGGGTCATGCTTCCAGCTCGTCGACAAATCAAAGGGATTTGCCTTCTCTTGACGCTTCGTACCGACCTTGCGAGCAGTTTATCGATGATCGGGATTACCGTAATACCATCAAGTGGTAACAAGCGGTGACCGAGGTCTGGCACGAGAAATTCCTTGTTTTCGAGTACTCCTGAAAGCGACTGTAAACCGGCGGAATTTCTGAGGGGCATGGTGATGGAGAGGGAGACGATGACTCCGTTTGCCAAAGCTAGCAGCTGCTTTACAGAAGATTCTGACTGCAAGGTCATTTTCTCCTACCTGTCGGTTTCGCTATCCATCACGCCGGTATGCCACGGAAAGACCGTTCCCTGATAGACGAGCTGTTCGCGGATGGATCTGCCCAGGTCCTCGTGTGTACTGCGACGCGTCGATCTGCTGGCCCATATCTGGACAGGCGCCATTCTATCTTTGTAGAATGCGTATCAAACGCTTGGACGTGCGCAGTGTGATACACGGCAAAGCATTATTATCACCTCGTAGCTCCGGGACCTGAGCAAGCTCAACCAACACCTATCTGTCGAGTCTTAGTTTGTATCCAAGTTGGCCGATAACTTCAAGGCGCAGCTTGTCTTGGGCACGATCCGACATCGCGATAACTAGCTGGGATACACCTCTTATCTGTAAACTATCTTCTTCTTCAAATATCTCTTCTATTGACTAATCATCCCTCCAGTTTTTCGTGTAAATGCCGCGCGCGGCGTTCCCCATTGGACCGTGCTGTGTAATACTACCCACCTACCTACCTTCGCTCGCTGGTCTTGTACGTACAGTGTTGGTGTCAATTAGGATGATATCGAAGCACCCACAGAACCCATGTTCCGTCGCCAAAATGATGCCCCCCTCGCCGTTGATGACCCGCTTATCCACTACGCTGTGGATGACAAACCAGACAGATGGTTTAACATCGAGGTCGCAGGTTTATCTTGACCATTGGCACGACGAAGGATCGAAGGAGACATGGAAGAAGGGTATTCGCTATTTCCACGAAGCTAGGGATAAGCAGGACGAGCGCATCCAGCAACGTCTGTCTGAGAGTGAATTCGTTGGAACTTGGACACGGCATGGTCGATTCCCGGTGCTGGCGAAGCAATGGTCCAGAATGTGATGAATTGGAGACGCGCGGAAGTTATATCGGATTTTGGCGTAGGATATGAATGGGTGGTGGCGAAGTAAACGAGGTGTTCATTAAATATATCTAGTGTCATCAGCGACACAAGTGTTTTGGCATGAACCAAATAGACCTGCCGACCATGACGCGGAGTGCGCCTGATAGGCTTTGCCTTAGTCTGTTCAACCCTTCGGAGGGAGAATGACAACGTCAATCTTCAGCGACTGAGAATTGGGAAGAAATTTTTCTGAGAGATACGCACAGAAATAGGGCCAGAAGCAGATCGAGCCGAATATTGGATGATCTGAACATCGGATCTACGATTTTCCTTCAGCGATTCTCAAGGTCCTGTACATCAACGGACATAGTGCTAGCCGGTTACGTTGGCTTGTATCGAAAGATAGACAAAGAACGAGATTCAAGCCTAGAATAAACACGGTGAGCAACGAAGTAGTCAATTGAACAAAAAGAATGTACTCGGCGCTGAAAAGGTCATCATCCTACCCCCGCACAAGAATACCTGTTTTACACAGACTTCAGCACAGTTACCGGGCCTCAAGGCAGCGAAATACGCTGTCGAGTATGTCCATGAAAATTATCACGGCCAGTGATGGTGGAAGAGTTTGTTTCTTCAGCGCGAAGACGTCCAAACAACTCTTCGTCATCGACCACGACCTCGGCTCTTTTCGCGTATCTTGCACCTCACATTATGCAATGCTCCGAGCTCGCCCACGTCCTTTATCGGCATCAAGGCACACTCCTTCTATAGCATAGTGCATTCCTTCGGCTGTTCATATACATAGCGAGAGCAAAATTGGACGACGAAGGACGAACCTTCGAGCTGCAGATGAAGGTCAACGGTGCCGACTTCTACTTACAATGGTCGAGGATCAAGGATCCAGAACATTAAACATATAGAATTAGAGATCACGGTTTGAGACCATTGGTAGCCCTAGTGTCGCGTTAGAAAGGATCTCTGTTTTGTTTTGTCGCTTTTGGTCTCACAAATTCGTCTACAGAGCATTTGCTCGGTATTTTTCGTGGGGTACTGTGGTTCGAGCGGCAAAGACAATACTCTATGACCATGCGAGATCATCCGCGTTCAAACTTCAAGTTATAACAAGCGGACAGACCGAAATCAAAAGAGTAATATTTTGCCTTGGCCTTCAGTTATTCCTTACGTCGTCGCTTAGGCTACGATGGCACAGATGGTAATGTAACAGGCGAAAGATGCGAGGTGGTGGGCTAACTTTCTCCTCCAAGAGCAGCACTTTCCCTTCACCCATGCCATCCAGTAGAATGGCTTAGTACAGTCTGAATGCGACTCTCAATGATCAGACACAAAATTTATCTTTCGTATAACGGCATTGCTAAGTACAATGGCAGTCATAACGCTACACCCCACCTCTCTCTTTCAGAAACTTGGCGAAGCGTTCATCAGTTTCGAAACAGTCCGAACATGGATGCTCAGCGGTATATACATCCGTAGCCGAAAAGAGTTTGACACGGACACCCACTGCCCTCATACCACGCAGCCGCTTCATTTCAGTGATGATATCCTGGCTAAGGATATCCTCGTCAGCCGTCCTAGTCTCTACCACAAGTGTCCTGAAACTTCCAGGACAACGAGTAAGCCGTGACGATGCCATTTCAAGAAGACTGCCATCCTGGAAGATAGACATCCCTTCCGGCGTACACAATTCCAAATGCTGGAGGTATGGAAGGATACCAGGTTTTCCCTCCTCGAACGTCAGCTCTCGAACAGTATCCACTCGAGTCGCTGAAGTGACGGTAATGCCGAGTTTTGTCAATGATGACGACCACTGCTCCCATAAGCCTTTGAACTTCGAAAGTACCATTGGTCTCAAGTAGATGAATGATTCCACGTTGCACTCTGAGCGCTCCACAAAATGAAGGAGGTGCACAACTCCGAGGTCGATGGATTCGACTTCTGGTACAACCAGACGATTCCCCTGCTCGTTGAGAATTAATAATTCCTTCAAGTTTGGAATGGAGCACTGGTCCAGAATAGAAAGAATTTCGCCATCCAAGTGCAGATTCTGGATATTGTTATGGACCAAGGTCGGAAGGAGAAGTTGCGAATTGGAAGGTGCTGATGGTTGGACGACATGATCTTCCCCGTGTGAAACGAGAAAACGCAGATCTTCCAACATGGTAGCCTCCCTCACACAGGCATAAAAATCTAGGCAGGCGTCATCTTTATGCATTGTTACATGTATTATTAGCTTGACGAGCTGGGAAAGGGGCACCGCTCGAGCAAGTTCCCGCCACATGACGATAGTCCCGCCAAAGGTGACATCCTGGAGAATGGGAGCTGAGGAAAACAGATGACAGATGTGAGGGTTGGAAAAATCTGGGGTCACCAAAAACAAGCTGCGTAGCAGGGGTAAATGGCAAGGGAAGGCTTGAAAGGTTGGCGTTGGCCCTCCTATGGCGAGGATAACATGAGACCATCGGTGTGAATGGAGAGCGAGGTCTTCCCATATAATATCCCTATCATCACCTGAATTCAGACGACGATGAACCAACACGGTGAAATGTGAACGAATTATTTTCATGCAGATGTTGAGTGGCGAACCTCCGGATAGTGAGAGGAGATATGTGTATAGATTGCGTTGACCGGATGAGGTGTAAGAGGGGCGCATGCTCATGAGAGATATGTTAGTCCACAAGGAACGGGAGGAACGGGAGACGGCTCTCCAGTGATGACAGATGTAACCGAAAATCCAAGGCGTGGTTCTCACGTCAGGTTCGACCCTTCCGTCAAAGGACATTTGGAAGATACGTAGCAAGACATCGTTTGGAAGACGTCGAACGGGCGCGAATATGGATTTATGTTTTTTGAGATCCTGCACAGCAAGATCACGTTCGTGTCGGAGAGGAGCATTAGGTGATGTAGACTGCGCCTGAAGATGTTCATTGCGGGCAACGATCTCTGATTCAAGGAGGCGTATGTGTTCCATCACTGAGGCCAATGTCGCCGAGTGAAGACCTTCTGATGATTGCCCCGTACGAAGGAGCGCCGTGATATCGCTGCACATCACATGTGCCCCCACAGCCATATCCTTTGAAGTACAGTGTTGACGGCAACCAGGGATTTCCTGAAAAAAGTTTATGAGATGACTTGAACACGAGTGGGATCTATTGACGAACAGGAGAGCTTTCTGATTCCATCGATGACAGATTGCTCGGACTGCCGATGGATGTCTGTAGATCAGGAGTATGTCAGTAAAATAGTGCCCCCTCCTTAGAGATGGATACATACTTCGTGACAAATGAGCTTTTTGAGGACACCGACGCTAAGGATGATGAGTGAAAAAGTCAAGAGATCGAAGCAAGAATTAGGTTCGAACTTTAAAACCCAAGACGCACGTGTTGAAAGTTTATTTCCTAGAATGTTATCGTTCCATGCATGTTGAATGGTACATCACTTCGAGAAATTGCAGAACAAAATCTTATACATGTGCTCCATATGCGCTCCGAAGCACAATCCAGACAATCCATCATGACGAATAGGCCCGCAAAACGAGCAAAGCCAGGAATATCTAGTCCTCCTACTGCTTGCTCATTTTCCTCTTTCCCTCATACTCCGATGTCGACCTGAGGTCCACCGCCAGACAATCGAAGCTCGCCAATCGCATCCTGAGGTTACAACCTGAACTTAGGCTCATCATTGAAAGAGGACAGTCCGACAAACGTACCTACTTCAAGTAACGATTCCGCAGCATGAGCTATACAACACTTTAGGGGAAAATTATCGAAGAACAACGCGGTTTCCACAACAATATCAACTAGGATGTACTATTGCTTAGGTAGCTTTATGCCGATCAATGGTTACGACGTACCGTAGGTTATCTTTACTAATCTGTACTCGTCACCCATGCAGAGCTTGAAGGTTTCTGTAGATTAGCTGGCCGTGAATAGCCAGGAAAAATAAGACTGTAGACGATAATTGTCATCGCTGCGGACGTGCGGCACCACATGAAGGCGTTAGCCATAATGCGAGTCAAATGAGCACCAGTACTGAATCTTATTCGGTTGTTATTGAAGGTAAGCCTCGTTGATTGTGCGACCAGAAACAAACGGAGATGATGATCATAGAGCAGCGGACTATCGGTGGTATCACTTGTTGTTTTGCCACTAAAAGTTGGGAGACACTTTGTGGAGGTACATCGATACCGAATCAGAAAGACATGAAAGGGAAAAGACAAAGGCACACGACAGAGAGTCATAGAACCCGCTGCATATCCAAGCAGTATAGGTCTAGCAGACTAAATTACCTTCCCTCTCAAAGCTGGTCGCATTTTTCCTTGATCTCTGCAACAATATCTTGGAATCGCTGGCCTCCTTCATCTTCCAAAATATCGCAGTCCCAGCGACTCTGCGGGGCACCATCGGTCTCTCGCTCACGGTCAGGAAGTACGCGCTTGGGAATAATGCGGGTTTGTTTATCGTAGCTGTAGAACGAAAGATGCGTGCCGAATGCGCAGACACCATGGAGCATATCGAGAGGGCAGTTAGGGGCCAAATCCCTCATGCATTTTCTCATCAGATCATCCGCCTTTTCACGAGCAGACAAAACAGCCAAGCTTTTCGGTTCTTTGATTTGCAAGAAGAACACTGGGTTGTCCTCGAAAACGACCTCAAACCCGATAATGGTATTCGCTGAGCCATACGAATCCAAGAAAGAGTACGATTGAGGGATGACTGTGTAGTCAGAGTCTGCAGGGAAAACGGTATGGAGAAGCTTGTTGTATGGACCTAAGAAGTCATTTTCGCGAGGATAGGGAGGAATGGTACTGAATCGTTTCATAACCTTTGCAAACAAAGGGGACATCTTCTGTCGAGGTGTAAGTGGATGGAGCATAGAAACACAGGATTGGAGAAACTTGCAGAGAAGTAGTACAAACTGCAAAGGCTGGGAGCTAAGTTGAATGAATCACGGGTCCTTGCAATGGAGGGAAACTGTAGAGGCTCGGAGGAAGATGATTCACCTTCCGCCCTTCAGCACAGCCACCACGTGGGTCGTAGTCGATGAGGTATCGCCCTAGTCCACTTGAGTCCGATGCCGGTTCGGAGGGAGTAGCGACGAGAGAATTCTAAGTGTATTGTTGTCCCTACGTCTTTTATACTAATGTACAAGATATTTCGGAGCCGTAATAAAGTACAGATAATTGGAGGATAAGAGAAATGAATAGAATGAATCATAGGTACAGTATTCTGAGTCAAGGCTAAGTCATATAAGTACAGAACTAAGTAAATAGAAGTCATAATGAAAATAGTGGAGTCAACGGAAACAGATAAAGACGAGCCAAGGAGATGGGGAGAGTGCATAGGCTTCAGAAGATAATATAGGAAGAGGGCATAGGCTTTAGAACAAAATAGAGACAAACCGAGGCATCTGTAGGAGGATACAACATCGAGACCCATATTTCCAACCGTGAGATGGACTAATCGATCATCATCACGATCGTCAAAATCGCCAAAATCGTCCTCCTGGCAAAACCCTCTCATTGCATAAACAGGATGTCCATGTTGTTTTCCAACCCACCCTTGCGCAGCATCGAAGATTCGGTAGAAGACAGTACGACAAAATATTCTGTACGCGCTGCGCTGGGCAAAATCCAGAAATATACTGACACGTAATGCAGCTTAGTATCCCACCTGAACTCATCGAGGAGATCATCGATCACCTCTGGGATAGCAAAGACGAACTATTTGCCTGTTCCTTCGTCTGCCGACTGTTTTACCTCCGCACCCGCGTACACCTTTTTCACAGTATGAAACTGAAGCAGGTACCCCATGGTGAACCATCCTTCGAACATATCCTCCCGTGCATTAGGAAAATCGCGATACGCCGCCATGCCTCTGATGAAATCCTCAGTGTGGCCCCATTCCTATCTTCTCTTCCAAACCTCACTGCACTCCACCTTGATAGGCTCGAACTCCCAGATCCATGGTCCTTGCACCACCTCGTCTGTCAGCTTCGCGGGTTGACGAGCCTTAATTTGAGGTATGTAGGATGGATCCGTCGGGATTTTCTGGTAGAACCTACTACTAGGAGCCCCGACAAGCCGTTTCCGAGGATCAACAAGATAACGATACGTGGGACGTTCTTTGGTGCTCCCGTTGTGGGATTACTCATCCATCGGCGGGACCTACGAGCGATATACGTTGATTCCCTCCGTGAGCTTTGCATCAGGTACCCCATTGGCGAATACCTGTCTTCTATATGCGCCTTTGTCCGTGCGGCATCGAGGTCATTGAAGAGTTTGGATATTCGTGTCCGTAAAATGAGTGAGTGAGACCCCTTTTTTTCTGTATCATTTATACTGATGATCTAAATGAAGTACACAGTGGCTGGCCGGCACAGCTCGACGTGCTTCCCCTAACTATGCCGACGCTGCAGATTGAGATGAACTGCTATCAATACGATTGGCATATCGGGGTTATGAGATGGTTGCTCGATTCTCTGACTGGCGCTGATAAACCCATCATGGTGGAGACACTGACGCTGGTGGTCGTGAATCTCTATCGACCCATTGCAGATGAGGATGATTGGGCGAGACAATGGTTGAGGTTGGACGAAATCTTAACAGGTCCAGACACGAGGATGTTTCGACGGCTGAGGGTAGCGTTCAAGTTTCACTATTCCTTTGCCCCCTGGGAAGGGCCGGATTTAATAGAGTGGGTCCACGAAAAGCTCCCGCTCTTGGACAAGAGAAACATGCTTGATGCAGATATCACCGAGAACGCGGTGAAAGAGTTTCTCATATAGTTCGTGAACGAGTGTAAATTTAAAATGTGTACATATGTAGGAACCAGCGACTAGTAATTTCCATGACGAAATGAAGACTGACCGTGAGTCTAGTCTTTACCATGTCTCCTCATAACGTTTGACAAGGAGAGCTATAATTCGGCGTCCTAGACACTTTCTCTGGAACAAAGGGACAATAGAATTTTTTATACACATAGTTAATCATTAAGGAACACTTGCTACTCCAGCAATACTATTTTCTCAATCTATGTTATTTATCCAACAAACGGATGCTCTTTACAAGATCACCAAAACGGTTTAATTCAACAAAAATTTCCCTGACTGGCGCGCATCCAAGAAACAAGGCCGTTCTGTTCGGATAGAATATGAGCGTATAATTAACCTAGAAGATAGCGTTACTAACGAGATCATTGTTCACGAGGAAGGACTCCCAGTGGGGAGATGACCGGGGAGTCCGTAACAACCTGCCTGCCCGCAATCATGCAAAGCCTAGCCGGAAGAGGAATGACTGGAATCGCGGGAGGAGCGGGAAAGGCGGGAGGAGCAGGTGGAGCTGGAAGGGTAATCTGTCTGTTTGCAAGGACTGGAAGAGCTGGAGGCGCAGGAGGTGCTGGAAGGGCAGGAATTTGCCTACCAGTAATAACAAAACTATCTTCACGGGCAATGACTGGGACGGGCGGAGCGTTAGGGCAGATGACAGGGTAGAGCTGCCCAATATCATTACGGGGAACGAAGATAGGAATAACGCCGGCACTGGCGAGGAGAGGTAGAGCTAGGAGAGAGATACGAGTGAACATGACGAAGTGAGATTAATAAGCTGTACGGTTGTGAGGGCTTGAGAATGATAGCTGCTGGTTTAATTCCTGTCTTATAGCCCTCCGAGTCGTCTTCTCTGGGCGACGGAGGTCATCAGTCATGGAGTAGAAACGAAAACACGGGTGGATGAGTGCCGAGGTCGAGTGGAGGGTGACGAATGACGCGTATGACGCGGTCAGGAATCGTTAGGCCTTGCTCAACACTGAACGGTATGTTCTTATGTTGTGCGGAACCGAGCGAGGAAGCCCCAGTCATAAATAGTCCCTTGTCACGGTGTTAGCCTTCTCTGATCATCGTTACCAGTGAATCGGTTTCGTGCAAAAACAGGGTTATGGGGATACCTCGGATGATGATTGATCTTCCCCGCCGCCATCCCCGGCTTATCCTTCACTGGATTGCGGTACTATTTGGAAGAGACGAATTCCGTGTGGTGCAGCGTCGACAGAAAACAGATAATTTAATCTGACGCTTTGGTACCAGAGTAAGTCCAGGTGTGAGCCATAGACTCGATCACTCGGACTCAAATAATGGGCCATCTCTTCTGATGCATTCACAGCGTTGGTTGAACATATAGCCAATCACTCGTCATGCATAGCTGAATCCGTACTTGGAAGCATCTTGCGACTTAGCACGAGGTATCGAGGTCGGACGAACGTTTCGTGATATCTGTATTCGGGTCTTTATCACGAATCATTGTCTGAAAGAACATCGACACAAAGAATGGTGCTATACCTAAGTTCTAACTGGACACAAGGTATATCAGGGGCGAACTCATTCAAGAGTCCAACGGCGGTGGTTGCATCATCAAGCCTATCGGGAACGGAAGTCCTAAGCGCGCCCTACGCGCCCGTTGATCGTAATGGTCTATACACAGATGTGGTAGAGATTGTCCATCTCTCCGAACCCAGACGGTTTGTTGGCAAGCATTAAAACAAGAACAAAATAGACACACACATCCCTGCTGCACGGAGATGTCCGTACTCAGCGATTGGTCGCCTTCCTGTACATCTTCCGGGAAGGCCTCACTTAGTTCCCTTATTGATGCCTCATATCATGAAGTGGCGCAGTGTCTGTGTACCTCGAACTCTAAACTGAATGTCCTGCTCCATGATGCATGAAGGCCAAGCAAATCGAACCCGTCCTGGATGCGGATCTGCCCCAGAAGGTTGGCGATGAAGATATCAATAGACCAGAACAACGTCTTCAACGGGCAGTGTGTTGAACCGGAGTTTCTCCGAGTTGGTCGTAGAAGATGAACGGGATAGAGAATTTAGTGGCGAGATCAGGGGATGGATGTAGTCGTGGGATGGACCTGGAGTAGTTATCGGTCAGACAGGCACTTCGACAAGTACTACTAAACCAGACTTACTTGGCCCATCGTGCAACAAATTGAGTAGGCGTACGGTTATCGAGGCTACCGACAAACTCTGGTACTCTTCGCCTTTATAATTGAAAAGGATAGAACCATCAGCCATCGACATGAATCTTAAGTGAATGTTAGAGTGAGAAGAAAGGCAAGAGACTGGAGACGCACTGAAGCATTGGATGGTCCCAAGCAAGGAAACATTCTCGACCTGGGCGCCAGGCAAAGCAAATATGCTGACTGCAAGAGTGGATTAGTATGAATAGAACACGACCAACCTCTCTACGCACGTCGTTTGTTGCTCCTCGAAAATATACAAGTTGAGGATGCCTATGGAACGGTAAAATGCCGACCTTCGATCGACCAGTCAGCCTTTGCATAGATGAATGGGCTATATCATCGTGTAAGGTGTAATGTTGGTAAAAGTAGCTGGAGGAAAAAGCCCACTTTATCGAAGTATGCTAACGATCCCCTCGCAGCCGCGAGAGATTTAAAAGGGTCGTTCCTATTTATTTAAGAATTGACGGTTTCCGTCGCAGAAGGAAGGTCCATCGTCTTGACCGTACCAGCTTTTGCGATCAATGAGCGACAGGCCTATAATTTTCCGTCGACGTGCCAGTATTGGCATGGAAGGGTGTTTGCATAGATAGAGAATTCGGTGGAGACCTGGAGCAAATATTATTATTATCGGCAAGACAAGCATGTATAAAACAAGACAGACCTGGTCCATATCGAGAATACCATCAGTTAATCCGGTGCTCTTCGCCATTCTATTGATGCATTCACCTTCAGTGGATGTCGGAGTCGGAGTCGGGAAGTATGATGTTGATGGAGTCGAAAGAATAGAAGCAGGAGCCCAGCGCTGCTCAAGCGCTCAAGGTCACAGTTGTTGGTAACTATCATCAGAAGCTGTACGACGATGAGCCATAGAAGAAGACGCGTCGAGTATGTTCGCGAAAAAGCTTCGCGACCCAGTGATGGATGGTTGAAGGGAAACCGGGCCGAGTTTGTTTGTAAGCGCCAAGCTTATCGTCTACGATGACCTCTCACCTATCCTCTCTTTCCAAGCGAAGTCGCGTCTCTCTGAGTCCTTTTTTATTGCCAGGTGCGCAACATTAATTTATGTCCAAAGTCGGCTGTAAATTTGACCGGTACTTCGATAGGACATTCCTTCCCCGGTTCCAACTCTCAACGTCACTCTACGAAATCCCGAATGCGCCGCTGAAGCCACAATGTATGGACGAGGAGGCTTCTTTGTAACAAGCACTACGACGTTCCGATTATGGGCCAAGATGGCATATCGCGATCCAGCAAGCAAGATGGACGGGACGGAACGTAGGAGGGTAAGGGTAACTGGTTGAAGGAAAGAGGATGATTTTTGCGATATACCTTCGACTGGCAGGCGCTCCATCAGGATGGAGAGAACTTGACTACTATGATGACTTTCAGCGGCTGAGACCAATGCCGTTGTCGCGCACATGAAGACAGCACGGAGGACGATGTGCCGGGAAGAGAAGTGACCACGACCTCGACGCCTCCAACGCCTGGGCTGATATAACGACGAGCTCCAGCAGCAAATGCGACGTCAAGAATGTCCATGGGAGACTCGCTGGTGCCAGTGACTGGTGATGATAGAAGAAAAGGAAGAAAATTTTTGTGTCGAACGACGACGGCTCACCTAGAACAAACTCAAGGCCCGTGCCTCCGATAGCTCAAGCGCCTCCCATCTTGGTAACGAATGAACGTAGTGTATGCCCTACGCTGTTCGTATGCATGGACAGCGAAATTCCGTGGTTCGCTGTTATGTATTCTGCTGACACAGTAGGTCGTCTACACAATTTTTGTCGTCGGTTTCTGATATAGTTCTCTTTGCAAGTTCATCACATCTTTACCGTCACGAGAGAGAAAACATCAAAAAGAAACCACGTCTCATTCATAGCGAAGAAGGATATCGATCGAACTGCGGTCATAAGCGCCGATCTCTGCAAAAGATCGATAATGCCATTGGGTACGCTATCGTATTCCTTTTTCCTTTGCTATGTGCTAACACGAGTGGCTTCTAGGCAGCCGTCACTCTCCTCAACACGCACTGGGCATGTATCCTCGATAGCTTCCCTCCACCGCCAACTTTCTTCGCTGTTCGTACTGTTAATGATGCAACGTCCGGAGGGCTCATCGCTTTGGAAGGAGGACCAGCGAGGCGGAGTGCCTCCAAGTTCTACTTGCGGTATCTATGGGTTTTACAGTGCATGTGATGCCAAGGTGGAGAAAGCCACCTCGAACAACGAAGCACAAGGAGGAGGACGGCGAGACCTTGATCACCAGCACAAGCTCGTTCCTCCTTAGTAAAACGAGTTGCCTTCCTCATCTTCGTCGGATTCCTGGCCTACACTGCGCGCCAGCGACACTTGCCGAGGAAGAGCAAGTCATATATGCTTTCAGGTCTGCGCGGGACGAAGCTTAGAACGAGGCTTAGAGGGCAAACTCCATGGCTACTCTACGACAACGCTGGAGAAGAACTTGGTCGAAGAGGAATGCACAGGCGGAGGCTGCGAAGAAGTAGCATTGGAGGGTACGTATGCTCTTTCCTGCCCGTTTATGTTACTCATCCTTTCTCCTCGCAGATTTATTCCGCAGTTGATACCATCGTCTTATCATTTGCTATCCTTTAAATATGGACATCTACGTTCACGCTGTGTCGACCAATTGCTCCCGTGCTCCATCAACCACCACGTGTGATATAGATCACACAGTCGACTACTGTCGTTGTGAGACGCGCTCAATGAATTTCTAGTGGAAGACGGAGCAAATCATCTACATCAGCTACGGATGTCTTTAGATTCGCCGGTATATAGTATGGCTTCGTCTCTCATCTTCCTTTCTCATCTTAACATTCGCTGCAGAATCACGCAGGTGGCTGAAGGCTTTCACCTATCGAGGCAAAGAGTACCAGAACGTTATCCGCAACCTCGATAGCCATACATCAAGTCAGTCTTCTGTTGTACTTGTCGAAACGCCTGTCTCACCTATAGATGCCCCAGGTTTATCATTGTCATCAAATTCTTTATCTTAGTCGTTTTCTACGAACGTGTTGGAACGACACACCGCCTGTTGAAGCAATCGTCTTTTTCATCTACTGGTCAACCACCTAGAGCACTTCCCCATCCAGGATGGGTTCGGTTTGCTCGACCTTCATAGAGCGGGACACTCGTGTTAGACACAAGTGCTTAGCAAACTTGACCAATTCACTAGCGGATATGGGGATGTGGAACGCGTT
Organism: Armillaria altimontana; assembly: GCA_022818075.1. NCBI lineage: Eukaryota > Fungi > Basidiomycota > Agaricomycetes > Agaricales > Physalacriaceae > Armillaria > Armillaria altimontana. The sequence continues at coordinate 209,364 of JAIWYR010000012.1, forward strand.
AACTAGGGAACTACAGAGATGTCAGTAGCCATTTCATTCTCGTTCTTGGTGCATTCTGACAGACCCTGTAGTTCACGGGAGAGCTGAGTACGTGGACCATCCTGACCACGTTCGTTTTCCGACCCTTGTGATCAACGGGCGCACATATATCGGTTAGGACTTCATCGTTGAGCCTATAAATTCTAGCGGTACGACTCCTCTACCATTGGACTCTTGAAAGAGTGCGCCCTTGGTAACTTGTATCCAGCTAGGTATAGTATCGTTTTTTGCGTCGGTATTCTTTTGTAAAATAATGCTTTTAATAAGTACCGGAATAGTGAAATTATGAAATGTTCGTTCATGATCGACGTCGTGCTCAGTGCTTCGAAGTACGGATACAGCTATTCATGACGGGTCATTGGCTGCATGCTCAACCAACACCAACCTCGCTACGAAGGCGGCGCTTAGATCGGCTCTAGCGCTAAAGCCTCAGATTGCAACATTTGTTTTCTCTCGCATGGAGTTGGTCTTTTCCGAACAGTACCACCATCCCGTGACGGGATGGCGGTAGGGACACCCAATATACTAGATCTTCGTACAACATAACCTTATGGCCATGTTTGCACGAACGAACCCATTCACCAGGTCGGAGAAGGCTGACGCCATTGCAAGGGACTATTCCTGAATGAAGTCCGACTAAAGCTTGACACCATTTGTATTCTAATGCTGGTCAAACATAGATCGAACAATGACGTCCATTTCGTAACGTGTATAGCATTTAACTCGCAGGACCATGATGGGATTCCTCCTCCGACGTGGCTGTAGCCGGCCAATTGAATTTTCCACCACTCTTCTGTCTTCGGCTCGGAGTTGTCGCCATTTATAAGCAATGGTACTGTAATCTGTGTTTAGTGACGGAATTCATGGGAAAGGGTGCTGTTGGGCGCTCAGCGAGTCTTTCATTCCTGCACCCATGAGCCCTGGAGCCATCTTCACAAAGAAGCCAAAGAAACCTCACCATGGCTCCAGAATACACACAGCGGCAAGTCTGGTTGCAAACATTCTCGGCGAAGTCGGCGGGATGGTGCCAGTCGTTGGTTCCTGCATAGAGGGTGTCGCTAAGGCTGCGAAAGGGCTGTTGGAGAGTTTAGAGGTCAGCCTCTTTGTGTATCCTGATTTACGTTCCTGAGGGTCTTTTCCCAGGAATTCGAAAACAACCGAGAGGATATGCAAGACCTCGCAGAGGAGATCAGAGATATTGTAATAATCATTCGCGATGCTGGCATAGAGATATCAGAGACGCCCGAGAGCATCAAATATGCAGATGGTCTACAAAAGACCTGCTTGAAGTTCCAAGAGTTAGTATTTAATCTTTCCATCGCCATTCGATGTCCGTTCCTGATATCCTGGTGTAGGTTTCTATGCACGCTCTCCGCACAAGTGAACAAAATCAATCGTAGCAAAGGTGGAGTTTGGGGAAACATCGTGGAGTTCCTGGATCATGGAGATGTCAAAGCGAACATCAGTCGCCATAGAAAACTCGTCGAGAATGCCAGGTTGAACTTTCAGGTTTGTTAAGTTCTCTCCCCACCATGAATATCTTGCTGATGTCCCCCATTCCAAAGTCTCAAGTAATGTTGGACTCCGCTCTGGTATTATTGAGGAATAGCGCCTCCATTTCTCGCCTGAATGAACAGATGTCATCGATCCAATCCATTTTACTCACACTCTCCCAGGCTAATAACGGGAACACTATTAATGATGAGATGCAGATCGCGAGGCAGTACAGAATGCCTGGTGGTGGCGACTTAGTTGGGGGTTTCCAAGAGATGGGTACAGTGCAACCCGGAAGGAATACCAGTTCTGTATCGGCGTCCAAACTCGTGGAGTGGCTCTGTCAGCTTCAGTGCTGCCTAGTATTCCTTCGGTGGCTCCACTTCCGGTGGAGTCTTTCCCTCAAATTCGAAATATCTCTAGCAACGGTGAGGCATATTGAAACAACAGATATCGGTCTCAATTCTGATGGACAGCAATTTAGCCTTCACGCAATGCTGGCGGCTCTCGAACTTGGGCAGTTCTCATTGGTATTGACGCCTATCCAGACCGTCCATTATATGGTTGCGTTGCAGATGCTCTCCTAATGCAGAGATATGTGATCAAGCATCTCGGCGTTCCAGAAGGACGGATCCAACTCCTTACCAGCTCCGACTGTTTGCCATCCACTGGTCTCTCCCCTACTCGCAGAAATATTATGAACACACTTATTAGTCTCAGTACCAACCCTGATATACATCAGGGTGACGAGATCATCATATATTTTGCTGGTCATGGAGTCGAGTTCTATCCTTCCGCACACAGCAGTGATTCTTACACCCACGTCGTCGAGCCAAGATGCGGACCTGATGGTGTAGCCCTCTGTCCCATGGACCGCAAGGGCAAAGCTGGAGTTCCCGACATCAGTGACCAAGAGATCAACGCCATTCTCCATCGCATCTCAATCGACAAGAAAGCCCGAATTACCTTCATTCTTGATTGCGATCAAGCTTTTGGGTTCTCTAGGAGCATGGTTCCTTCAAGTTATGTACTTCTGGCAGCGTCTCAAGAGTTTCAGAAAGTGTGAATAAAGTTAATGTCTCAGGGAAAGATGGGGGGGAGTATTTACAAATGCTCTCGTTGAGACCCTCACATCGAGTAATTTGAGAGACAGATCGACATACGTTGACCTCTTGGAGGCTCTCGGGCCTTTGATGGGGCCTATACAGACACCTGCTGTCATTGGAGAATACAAGGATGCACCAATTTGGTTCCGTGATTAACGGTTCTATCTATACTGGGAATTATGCTGCATGGTAAGTTCCATCGTTAATTCGTGCCGGAGCGTCGTTAGTAACTCGCGCTTGTCATTTTTCCAGGCGTATTTCTCTTCTGTTGCTTACTAGAATACGTGATATCAGTCTCTTCGTCATTCCGGATTTGATTATGTAGAAAGCTCTCTTAATGCTCTCCTTGTTTTAAACCTGTCAGATTTTGCAATGCCACCTATTAATGATAAATAATTTACGCGGACGTCACCAGCATTTGCCGCTCAGATATATACAACTCTTGTCTGCCTGAGTCGAACACCCCATCACGGTGATCATTGCAAAATGTTCACGATGGCTCAACGTGTCCACATTCGCCATATAGTTATAATTCAGCTGTGATTTCTGCCGACGGTAATCGAAGACTTCCTGAAAACACTACATGAGATGAGCTGAAGCGAGCAATAACGACTCGGCTGACGGCGGATCGTTCTGATCTATGAAAGATTATTCGAGAGTTACTCGTCCGTTGGATGGCTATGAACAACTCGGATCAAAAGGCGTCTGTTCGATGAACAACATTCGTACATTTGTGAAGGATTCAGAGCATTGGTGATGAGGACAAGGGCGGCTGAGGATGATGGGTGAAGAAGTTAAGGTATGGAAACGTGAACTGGGTTCGTTACTCACGATCCACGTTGAGAGCTTATTTCCGGCCTGTTAGAACACCACATTGTATTCATATACTTCACAGATTGAACTTCAATATCTGCATCGGAGTTACTTGGGAGGAGTCATTTCTACAGCACAGCATAGAAAGAAAGCCGATATACAGATACAGACAAGAATCCATTAACCAAAACAATATACCTCTCCCGCTCCTCCCACGTGGGTGTATGACTTGATTTCTCCATTGACCTGACGAATTCCTCTGAAGAGAGGTTCGACGACAAAGTTATGAGCGATATCTGCCCGTCCGTTGATCACAAAGGCCGGAACACGAACGCGGTCAAGACACTCCATGTACGCAGCTCTCCGGTGAACCTACAAGGAGATCATCAGCATATAGAAAGATCAATAGGGAGAAGAACACCACACGTACATCCCCACTGCAACAGAGATATCTGCCGATGGACTGATCGACTGGTTCATCGAGTACGCTAGCTCTTCTGGCGACGGGTCCACGAGACATCTGTGCTTATCCTGAGCACCTTGTTGTACGCTTCCATATCTGCAACGCCAACAGCCAGTCCCTTCTGTACATCATCCGGGAAAGCCTTGCTGAGTTCCCCAGTCGACGCGTTCCACATCCCCATATCCGCCAACGAGTTGGTCAGCGCAGCCCAGTAGGCTGTCTCCGTACTCCGAACTCTAGACCGAGTATGACCGAGGAAATCGAACCCTTCCTGGAAGTGGAAGTGCTCGAGAAGGTTGACGAGTTCGTCGATGAAGAGATCGATAGTCCAGAATGACGGCGGCTTTGATGGGAGATGCGTCGAGCGGGAGTTTCCGAATTGGTTGTAGAAGATGACTGGGATGGAGAACTTCGGAGAGGGGAAGGTGGTAGTCGTAGGATAAACCTAGTTTAGTTATCCGTGAGACAGGCATTTCGGTAAGGACTAAACAAGACTGACCTGGCCCGCCGTGCGCCACAACCAAAGGTGTCTGCGTACGGTTATCAACAACTTTGTAATATGTCTGGTCCTCTTCGCCTTGATAGTTGAACGTTATGAATCCTTCAATCGTTGACGTGAACCTTGAGCGAATGTTAGAATAGGAAAGAAATATAAGAGACAGGAAACGCACTGTATTGGTCAATCACGATCCCACGCTCTGCTTTGCCGAAGCTTCCTCAACCGAAGGAACCGAGTGATGCACATCAAAATGCTGAACTTCGGGTGCCCGGTCCTTGTAGAGTAGATAAGGTGAAAATTTTCTTCAAAGATCCTACAAGAGTGGATCAGTATGAATAGAACGTAGTAATCCGCCACACTCACCGCGCAGATCGTTTGTCGGTCATCGGAAATCTACGAAGCCGAGAATGATATGGTAGAAATGGAATCATCTGCGTGTCCATTGAAGGGTAAAATACCACGCTACGGCCGACAATCAGCTTTTGAAGAAGACGCGTAGAAGAACAAGCACGCACAAGAAATTTTGCACTGCGACAACGTACCCAATACCTATCCCTTGTTTAGAACGAAGTAGTCAGATACAGATCCGTGGATGTGAATGTCCACCAGGGTATCTCCAGATGTTTACGGCCGCTATCTGCAAATCACTGATGGGGCTGCCATTGCACAAAATGACGAGGCGAATTCGTGTATCGATAGCAAGCCAGGAATCAAGAGGAGTTGTGGGAGTACGATCCCTAGTTGAGATTCTTCATCGACCTCGGGAAAGCTGGGTCTCGTATCTACACCATCGCGTAACATGTTACATTGATAACAGTAGATGGAGGGTAGAAAGACACCTTCTCCAAGTATGATATCGCAGCCACGAGAGATATCCTTGTTGATCTTCAAAAGATCATTCCTCTTCCAGAATACCAGGTCCCGTCGCGACGCCAGAATCTCGAAAGAATGCCCAAGTGTCTGACTGGGATGTTGCTAAAGATAGACTGCCGACCTTCTTCACGATGAAGCACTTGAAGAGAAGGTTAGCGTCGAGAAAAATCATGAGAAAAATGGCTCACCAAGTTTAAGATCCTTCTCAATCCTATAACCCGAATCGATTGCAACCGGTGGCGCTTGGACTAATATCGCGATGAGCTCTGGCAATAACTGGCCTGTCAAGGAGGTCCACGGCAGAGTTGTACATATGCAGATGGCATAATGGCGGAAGGAAAGAAGGAAAATGATCTTGTTTGTTGACGCGTTGACGTCCAAACAACGCTTAATACATGACCACGACCTCGACGCGCTGGGCCGGTATTACGACGAGCTCCAGCAACAAACGCGACATCAAGAATGTCCACGAAAGACTCGCCGGTGACCGGTGACCGGTGATGACCAGAGACTCGTGTCTTGGACGACGGCTCACCTAGAACAAACTCACGGCCCATGTCTCCTACACCAGGAAATACTGGACTAAACCCCCAGTTTTCCGTGTAGACCCGTGTAGACGCTGGTGAACGCGTGTACACCGGTGTATTACCGTGTACATGCATTTACACGGATGTACACCCGTGTACATGGTGTTTCTCCACTGACAAATATCATGGAGACCCATGTCATACCAATGTCAAACAAGTGTATACCACACTTGTTTGCACTGGACTACATCTGTCCTCCCATGGTATCCAGTGCAGACGCGTGGGGTGTACATCTGTGTAAACGCGTGTACATCCGTGTCAAACTGTCACACCTTGTCGGCATTCGGCTGATCACTTGATCGCATGACTTGCCTTTTTGGAATTTGTTCGTTGATGTATTTTCGAGTTTCTTTCTCTGACCGTCACTGCGACGAGCTCGATGTTGCTCATGGTGAGCCCGTTGTTGCTTCTCCTTATTTTGCTCATCTTTGACCTCGTTCAGGTTGTCCTTCACACCCTCGATCTCGTCGATGCGCCGGTCTCAAATTCGTGGTAAGCGCCGAGTCCAATGCGTTGACTTTTTATTGAGATTTTCGTTCCAGCCATCCGAGCGCCGATTCGACGAGTGCAAATGTGTTTCTGACGCCGTGGGATATGGTTATCTCGATGTTAGCACGGTAAGAAACTCTTTTTTCTTACTCATTGACCTCACTAATAGATCTTTCAGCCTTAGATCGGTATATTCGAAGGATGCGTTTTGAGGGACAGAGTATGCGGCACAAGGTACGTGCTGTGCCTTCTATCATCTAATCTTTATCTTTACTAACCACGTGTTGAAGCCGCTGAGAAATTCCGACCACAATATAGTCGTCAACCACTAGACCATCGAGATGACAACAACGGCGGTAGCTGTAACTACGACCGTTCACTGTGTGGATACGGTTTGGTGAAGGGATGGATGCAAGGGGACTAGGCGGCGACGGATGTTGAAAGGCTTCTCGATGCTGAACATGAGTACAAGGTACGCGATTTATCCCTTCATTTTTTCTGACTGCCTGACATTCCCTCCTCCCTCAGACAATGCTTCTTTAGCGCATTCAAAGACCCTCCCCAGTACGAGTCCAATCCAAGCGCGAGCACCCGCCCTCTCCCTCACAAACGGATCTCTTGTCTCCGTCATTTGCGGGTTAGGGTACGTCCACCTCGCTCTAGTACCTTTTTTCCCGCTAATCTACCTTTCTTCCCTGTAGGCTGTTTGACCACTGAGACGGCAGTGGATACGTTCTGTTGAAGGGGGAGGGATGGCTGGAAGCGGGAGAACGTTGAAGTGTGGCTCGAGATTGGATGTGCTCACGAATGGAAGGTACGCGATTTAGCTGTTCGTTGTTTCCCATTGACCGACTTTTCTCTCAGATTTACCGCTCCTCTGCCGGACGACGCGTCTTGAACACATTCAAACACTCCCAAGCATGAGTCCAAGCCCGAGCGCCCGCCGTCTCTCTCACAAACGGATATCTTATCGCCGCTTATGGATTTCACCTCGCTGGAATACAGCACGGACGCGGTGGGCAAGGAAGTGGTGGGATGGGGATATGCGGAATCCCGCATGAGTTTTCAGGGGACGCAGGAAGGTGGGTGTCAAGGTGTGGGGTATCAATGGTGCGTGCCTCTCCTAATCCTTGCTCGGTGGCTAAGCGTCGACTTTAGGATGTTGGGTGGGGTTTGGAGTGCGAGGACATACTTGCATGTACTAGTATGCCGTCCAGCTTACCTTTGAAGCAAGACTAACGGCATCCACACAGATACAATTCATGTAAAGAAATCAGAAGGTATGTTATATCTGTTGACTACAGCTGCTCTTGCTAACGAGCCGTACACAGATATACAAATGTTATTGAATACGAGGAGGGATTGTAAGAACTGAGTAGCTAGGCACATGTATGCAGTACACATATATAAAATGGTATACAATATGAAGAGGGATTGTAAGAAATGAGTAGCAGTAGCACGCGGGGGTGACCAAGTGAGGAGATGGCTCGGGGAAGAGTGGTCTTGGCCACGGGAGGGAGAGCTCCGCGCGGAGACGAGCTTGGGGTCGAGAGAGACGGCTCTCTGTGGCTATGCGCAGGTGGTCGTCACATCTCTGAGATAGGCAGCGAGTCGTTGATTCAAGAGACTCGGACGATTTCCGGAAGGCGCATCTTGGACGTCAAGTACTTTCACCCTCTCACGGAGCTAAGTATGTTGCTTCTACATCGTCGAAAATGAATTTTCTAAAGCAAGTGTCAAAGTCTGGTCCAATATCCACGATATTATCATCAAGATGGTTGAAGAGGTGATCAAAGAATTAGCGGACAAGCGCATAGCACCCTTCCTGGATGGCCCCGACCCTTTTCGTATCACCAAAGTGCCATCTATCGTTGACTTTCTGGCTGTCCCTCGTTATGACACTCTCATCGAATCTCCCGTCTCGACGACTCTTGCTGAGACCCGTTGCCCGGAGCCATATCGTTCTCGTCGTCAACGGCCCTTCCGTGCTGCATCTGAGCTATTGAAGCTCGCAAACGACGATGAGAATTCCACACGCAAAAGAGAAAAGTGCGGTACGGTCAAGAGGGGGGATATTGATGGAGAAGGCACTCAGAGAAGGGAAGTGTCTGCTCACATTGTGTTACTTTTATGTGGCGAGAAGAGAAGGGAACAGAAGCCACTTTAGATCCTACGTCTGTTGATCAACGTCCTGATATCCTTGCGTATGCGGCGATAAACGAGTGTGGTCCTTATCCTGCCAAAGGTATCATATCTTCATGCATACCATTCCATATTGGTGGCGAGAGCCGCCCCTTCATACAAGTGGTGGTTGCTGGATCAACTTTGTCCGTGTGTATGAGATAGAAGTTTATGTGTATCGTCATTCATCTTTGCGTTCGAACCAATAAGCCGCAGTAAAACTCCCGAAAGCTAACAACGGTTTCGACTCTGCCTGTCGCCAGCACCCGGTCCTGCAGCAGCTCCTTTCCTCATCTCTTCCTCATCTAATCCAGCCTCGGGCTAGGATCTTCTCTACTTCTCGGAGAATGGGCATATACTCTGCTGCGAAAAAGTGCCTCGTCAGCCTTGTTGCCAAGTAGAACATAACATCGATCATACGCACCATTTTGCTCCTCTGCAAGCCCAAATCCATCCTGACGGAGTTGTTTCCCTCGGTTATCACCTCGTCGCATGAGCTTTCTGGGCCCAGTATTCCCCTAGAAATGTGTCAGCATGCAAGCGGGCATGATACTCAATGGAAGAGGCATACGAGACCGAGAGTAGAACATGGCAAGCGTCTCTCCGGGTAGCGGCGTGCTGATAACATCTTCGGCGGAACATGTATTATCCTGCGCGACACCCATGAAAGTCGTCGCCTGAGTGCGTAGAGCATCCTAAGGACCCCCATTCAGAAAGGTAATGTAAGTCTGAAATGGCGGTGTAACGAACCTTCTCAGCGTCAGTCTCAGGAACTTCCTCGATCTTTTTGAGCATAGAAATTTCGTCGGGTTCTTTATCGAATGCAGCAGTCTCGTCTTCACCGATACACGGCGGCGGCATCAACAAAAGACACGCGGTATGTGTCATTAACACATACGAATTGTTCCAGAATATGCTCTCCAACGTCTCCTCCGATGTGTCCTCGTCTGTCACTTCGCCAAAAAGTACTCCGGTACTTCTCGCAGCCCATACTGTCATCGTACATCCTGAACGCAACGATGGTGAGTAGGCAGTCGAAGGTCGCTTTCAGCGTTCCCATTTGAGTTTCAAGGGGTCTGCCGTTGACTTGCTTTGTGCTGGCATTTTGAGCGACATCCTGGGATCCTGATAAGGAAGAACACACGTTGACCATGAGATATCTTACTTCAAGAACCAAGTGTCTTCGAGCATGATACCGATTGGGCGCTTGCCGTTGACGTACTCTTTGCAGTAGCCGCCTGCATGGATGCGTCAGAAGATAGATATGAATCCGCGGGCATTGCTTACCATGTAGAACAATTCCACCGGGTGTCGAGAGAAAAGAAAAGCCACTTCTTGCTCTGCATAACGGGTCAACATGAAGACAAAGACCGGAAGACACTGATCACGTACTACAACAGAAGTGTCCAACCGCAGCATTAGACCTGGACGAAACTTGGGTCAAGTAGCCAGCAACCAAACTTGGGTTGGCTCACCGTTGTTTTCTTCAAAATAAAACGTTGAGCTTCATGTGCGACCGTTGACGTCGGCTATCCCGCATGGCCTAGAATTCAAAACATCAGGAACACGAGTTACAGATGAGAAAAAGTACAGGCTCGCTGTATCTCGCGGTCTGCAGATATTCTCGTAGCCCCACTCAGTCTATCACCATCTCACGCCAAGTAGCAATGCACATTGCAATACTAGAACGACACATCGAGTTGTCCCAGTTGTGGCTACGTACTTCTGCATAAGCAAGTTCTAGCATAAAGAATAGTTTATCAGCAAATACGGAAGCGAGGACATTGGGCTACGCACCTTGGACCAGAAACCTAACTATGCAAGTCCCCTTATGATTCTTTTACTGCAGGAAAAAACGTCAAAAAAGAGGAAGATCATAACTAACAAGCTGGATGTAATCACCTTTAGAGGTCGGAGATCCAATACCCACCGAAAGTAGGCAATCCAAATCCGGAGACGCTTGCCGAGAAACAGTTGTGACAGATGCTGTGACGGGCGCATGAAAATGCATGTGGTTGCGTGTAGTTCGTCGGGGGCGGTGAGCGTGTAGTTCAGTGTAGACGCGTGTAGAACTGACAGGTTTGTCACGGTGTTGACATGGCTCTACACGATTGCGCAATCACTAGGGCAGGATGTTTCCGTGTGGCCCACCCAGGTTTGCACGGGATTTCATCGGTGTACACGGCTGTACACGGCTCCACATGGATGTACATCCGTTTAAACTGGTTTACATCGGTGTACATCGGTGTACACCGGTGTACACCTAGTAAAGTCCAGTAAATCCACTTGTAGTCTCCGGTAACTCAAACGCCTCCCCTCCAAGTTGGTAACGAACGAACGTAGTGTATGCCCTGCGGGCCTGCGCTGTTTGTATGCACGTGTTTTCACCACAGTTCGCTGTTATATATTCCACGGTAGGTCATCTACAAAGTTTTCTTCGTCAGTTTCTGATATAGTTCTCATTGCAAGTTCACCACACCTTTACCGTCACGAGAGATCAAACTTTGAGAAGAAGCCCCGTCTCATTTATAGCGGAGAAGGGTATCGATCGAGCTGCCCGACCTCTGCAAAGGTGGAGGTCAACGATCTAGACATTGGGTACGCCGGCGTGTCTCTTTTGCCTTTACTATGTGCTAACATGAGCGGCTTCCAGGCAGTCGTCGCACTCCTTAACTTGACGCAACACGCCCTTGGCACGTATCCTCGATAGCTTTCCCCCACCGCCAACTTTCTTTGTTGTTCGCATTGTTAATTCTCTTCTAAATAAAGAAGCAACGCGCGGAGTACCGTCCCTCCCTCTGTCATTAGGTATGTATCGTCCGTCTGTCTATGAGAGACTACGTGCGGAGGGATCATCGCAGTTGAACGGAGGACCAGTAAGGAGGCGTGCAGTCGTGGGCGTAAACGAAGCACTTCCCGGTTCTACGTGTAGTATCTGTGGGTTTACGGTGCATGGGATACGCAAGGTAGAAAACGCGACCTCAAACAACGATCAGCATCGAAGCACAAGAAGGAGGAGTAGGAGACCTCACCCATTCCTCAACTTAGTCAAACAAGCCACCTTCCTCGTCTTCGTCGGATTCCTCTTCTGGTCGACCTTCACTCCGTGCCAGCGACACTTGGCGAGGCAGAGCAAGGCCATGTATGCTACCAGGTCTGTCCTTGTCCGTGATTGAATTGTTTTAGTGTTGATTTATGTTGGTGTAGGTGTTAGTGTTGTTACCGACGCAAGGTACCAATACTCGGATCAGTTCAAGTTCAGGCCGGCTGTGAATCCTGTAATCGCGGAGACGTTGAAAGGCAGCGGGACGAGGCTTAGAGGGCCAGCCCCCACAGTTACCGCGAAGATTACACCGACACCGGAGAAGAAGAGAAGAGGAATGCACAGGCGAAGGCGAAGAAGTAGCCTTGGAGGGTACGTATGCTCTTTCCTGCCAGTTTTATGTTGCTCATCCTTTTCTCCTTACAGATTTATTCCGCAGTTACTACTATCGTCTTGTCATTTTGCTATCCTTTCAAATAATATGGACATGCTACGTTCACGCCGTGTCGATCAATTCTTCCCGTGCTCAATCAACCACCACGCACCACGTATAATACTCGAGTCTTCGAGACTACTGTCGTCGCGAGACGCGCTCAACGGATTTCTTCTGGATCGAACAGGAAGTGGAAGACGAGTAAAGCATCTGCACCAGCTACGGATGTCTTTAGATTCGCCGGTATACGGTACGGCTCCGTCTCTCATCTTCCTCTCTCATCTTAACATTCATTGCAGATTCAGGCAGATGACTGAAGGCTTTCAACGATCAAGGCAAAGAGTACTAGGCATGGTACAAAGTTGTCCGCAACCTCGATAGCGGTACACGAGGTCAGTCTTGCGTAGTACTTGTCGAAATGCATGTCTCATCTATAGATGCCCCAGATCTATCATCGTTACCAAATTCTTTATGCTAGTCCTTTTCTACGAACATCTTGGAACGACACACCACCTGTTGAAGCTGTTCTCTTTCTAATCCGTTGATATGTACCGGTAAACCTCCTGGAGCACTTCCCCATCCAGGATGGGTTCCGTTTGCTCGACCTTCATAGAGCGGGACACTCGCGTTAGAGACCAATTCATTGGCGGATATGGGGATGTGGAACGCGTCAACTAGGGAACTGAGTACCTTTACAGAGATGTCAGTAATCATTTCATTCTCGTTCTTGGTGCATGCTGACAGACCCTGTAGTTCACGGGAAAGCTGAGTACATGGACTATCTTGACCACGTTCGTTTTCTGACCCTTGTGATCAACGGGCGCGCATCTATCGGTTAGGACTGCGCCATCGAGCCTATAAATTCTATAGGCATCATGATAGCGGTACAACTTCTCAATCTTTATACATGTAACTAGTTATAAACATTTGCTACTATCCAGCAATACGATTTTCTCACCTATATAGCCCAGTAACCGTCATGTATTAGTATGGCCAGGACACCCGGACCAAACCAATAATTGATGCGATTTTGACCAAAACGGCGGTACTGCAATAAAACCGCAATAAAGGTCCACCACACTACATATCCCGTGCCTGCCATTGTGCGGGATAGCGTAAGCTGGTCAATATGACGTGTGTCGGTGATGTCCCGCCTACAGGCCCTGGTAAGCGATGTGCGCCCCGCCTCCCGTACCATGCCCATCCAAATTCGGCAAGGCATGGGAATTTTCGGAGTAATTCATCGGGGAAGGCATGGATTTCGTCAGTGATGTATTGTCCCACGTGCCCAAAGATATCTGCCGATGTTGCCGATGCCTGCCAATGCTGCCACAATGCGTCATTGCGTTCGGAGCACAATGTGTCAGAGATTCTGCATTTGCCTAATTAGGATAAATAAGGTGCCAAAATTGAGCTGCGGTATACCCGGTTTTCGGAAATATTTGATCATTTCAGACAGTCACATGGAATCTAGCTTCCGTGACCTGGTCACAGTCTCATGATCAAGCACATCATCGATAATGGTAATTACTTTGGGATTGAAAAGATATTTTCACCAGTGACAAATATTTGTTTTAAATGCTTGTTTCAGGCTGTTAATATTCAACAATAAATTTGCATATCACATAATGTTATTTTATTTATATAAATCACTATCCAGCAGGCTCTCTAAGTAATCAATATCCTGTTCTTTTTGTGTTCAACTTACGCTGGCACCGACTCTGATTTCCACACTAATAAATGCAGCCTGAACTCACAAGATGATGCTCATAACAACTCATGCACTGGTTCAAATGCCACTCCCACTCATGGCACAAAATCTTCAGATCTATCGACCCTAGTACATCTGCAGACATATCCTCACTGTATTGTCTACCTCATGGTAGAGGTTTCGCCAGGCAACTTGGCACAACAATTGAATTGCTATATTTTCTCATTGAAGCAACCATTTTTGATATTTTACTTTGGCCAAGTGTACTGTACCATTTGAATCACTTCAAATGGCCTGTGACATGGGATATATTTGTACCTTGCTGAATGATCGAATACAGGGCCAGTGACAGTGACATTCGTACAAAATCCAAATAATATTCCTATTAAGATACATTTTACTTGAATATTCAAGGCATGGAACACCCAGCAACAGGCTAGAAATGAGCTAAAACCATCATATTGGAGAAAATTTTTCAATTTTGGGCTGTTTTTCATCAAATTTGGCACTTTTTTGACTTTGTGATATTCAACCTTGCCAAATGAAGCCCTTGAGATGTGTGACACATGATCATTTTGTGAATATGAATGCACCCTTTGTGATATGTGACATTCAAAGTGATTCAAATGGTACAGTAGTAAATGCATGCGACTATCAAATACTAACTGGGTATATATTTGTTCGACCAATGACTATGCCACTGTGGACCGAACTACCAGCAGCATCATCAGTTTCGACATTTCAGTTTAGAAGCATCACCCACTTTGACATCAAGGTATTCTCCACGATTCTGTCTGAGAGCGAGCCGTACTGAGACATCCAGAGTTTTGAGGGAAAGAGTGTGTGTTGCTCCAAAAACATTCCACTTCGGTATGTACAATTCAAGAAATTGGATTGGGCAAGTCATTGGCACCGTGCTGATATCCATGAGTCATGCAATGCTAATCTGGTTCAGTCCAATGGTTAGCACACAACATTTGAGTACACTGACACACCCATCTTTGGCAACCACCATACCTTCCATCAATACCCCATCATTGACAATATCTATGGCAGGTATACCCCACTCAAGTCATTGTGCCTCCCAAGATGCCATTCCAGGTGTGGCCAGTGAGGCAGATTCCATAGCAGACCCTTCAATGCAGACCCTTCAGTGCTGTCTATCACATTCACCATATAATCGTACTCATGGCTGCTGTCCTCCACACAATCTGAAACAGTGAGCTGTAGGTGAGGACAACAGCAATCAAGATGATGCATACATACCTCCACAACAGAAAAACTCTCCAATACTGCTCACCACTTTTTCCCACCCACTTCTGCCTATTGCAATCAGTCCCATCTCTCTATAATCGATCAGTGTTGAACTTGCCCTATGTACTGCATAGCCATGCCCATTTTGCTGCAGGTTCCTCATGTCATGCTGGAGATTACTATGGTTCAAGGAAGGCTCAACTAAGGCAGAGAAACAGGGCTCACTTTGTGGATGTTCAACTCCGCTTGAAGATGACCTGAGAGCTCTGCTGATAGTCTAGTCAGACAAGATGGCAGAGTAGTGAAGACACCGAGGTCAGCAGAGCATGGGAGTGAAGTCACTTGCTCACTATTTTATCTTATCCCAGCCATGTCCAGTGCAACTGCCAGATACTATAACAGCTCATGGGTCTGTTGCACCACCACGCTACATGTCCCACCTTTTCTACCTGACAACATGAGGCTGATACTTTCTTTTGCACCCAACAATTGCATCCAGATCCAGTCGGGGCCTGCAAGTAAATAATTGTGTGGTATGCCGCCAACCTCAGCATCTGGAGATAGTCACATGGCAAGCTGGAGGCAAGTTCTGCACTTTTTTTTTTTTTTTTTTTTTTTGTGGGAGGAAACCGTGCAACGCCATCCAGAGGAAGTACCTTGTATTCTGGTCTACATCTTTATGTCAGATCAATTTCCATAGAGCTGCTTCTGTTGGTTTGACTCTGAAAGATTCCTTCGCTCCCTGTATAGCTTGCTTAATGTTTGCTGCTGTCTTTGCACATTTAGGGAGATTTTGGTTTCTTTGTTCTCAGAAGGCCTTGTAGTCCAGACCGCACAAAACAGTCCTGGACCTGATCCACCCATTTTGTGTAGAAAACATTGATGAACAAATCTTTGATACCCTTTGTCAGATACCATTCTTTCTCAAGCAGCAGATTTGCATGCCACCCAGTGAATGGCCCATGATTTACGTGCTCAGGCCGAGAAACATAGAACTTGATCAGGTGCTGCAAGACAAGGAATCACTTTCTAGGGATTTAGGATCTCAATTGGAGGCTACACAGGCAGAAGTGAAGGAGCTGAAGCACCAGCTTGGTGAGTGACTTGAATTAATGGCTGACCCTGTGGCTGAATGGCATTGCAGTCTCTTCTCAAGCCGAGTTCAAAGCCAAGATATCATGACTTTCTATGACCCAATCCACATCTTCTATTGAGCTTGATGATGTGTGGCGACATTTGGAAGATAGCATTCGCCTGTTGAGACATCAAGTACTACTGGCAGCCCTTGACATTTGCTCTCTTTCAATATGTGCCCAGCTCATCGCTTCAAGTCTTCAGATGTAGATGATCTCATAGACCTTCATCAACAGCCAATGCATTTAAGCTAAGGTAGCATTAGACAATGTGACCTAAGTAGTACAATGTGCCTGTAGCATCGTGCTGCCTTCATGGTTGATCAATAGGAGTATTCATTGACTATTCAGTACTGCTGAGTATGCAAGCTTGTAGGCCAATAATATCTATAAGTCCAATGTCAGACTCTTTTGTTCCAAAGTGCAATCAGAATGGCATACATTACCAATAAGACATTCAAACTGGCCTCACTATCCAGGTGGATAAGGCTCATACCAAGAAATTGCTGATTTTTCGAACCAGAAAGCCAATGTCGGGTATAAAGGTACTGATGGAATTCCATGTCTTAAGATGTCATATGAATTTGCAAGTTCATTTGTGCATCGACAGTGATATCTTGTGACAGCCAATCTGTCTAACTCTAATTGTTAATATCATGTAGGTGTTTGTGTCTGACAACCCATGCACCTTAGGCAGTGATGACCTCTCCTGCCAATGCAAGCACTACCCCATTGTCGGCAACATCAGCAGCTTATGTACCCAACCCAAGTTGTTGTGCCTCCCAAGACGCCATTCCCGGTGTGGCTAGTTGGGGAGATTCCATCCCCAAACCTTTAATGCAAACCAATCAGTGCCACTGATGGGCCTGAGACTTCCATGGCAACAGCAACACCAACTTGGAATGAGATTGGGTAATTAACGTAGTAGCATGGCAATCAAGGCAATCATGTGTGCGAGTGGTTCGGGGCACCTCCATGCAGTAAATCAATTCCTCTATATGCAAGAATACATTGTGACTTTAAGTCTGCAAAGTAGTACTGCTTGGTAGTTGAGTACTAGAAGCTAAGGCTATAAGCCGGTAGGGTTCTCTCAAAATGAGAGGGAATGGAAGTGGGTATGACGTGAATACCACGGATCCGTATGCGAAAACGCGAGATGAGACTAGAAAACATTGCGCGATGGTAATCTGAGTGGGGTGAACAATGGAGAATAGACTAAACGGTCGGCAATAGTCTATGAGTGAGCGAGGCGATGGGAAAATGGAGTGGGGACTGTGTGTGGTGAGAGAAAACGTGGAACTACGAAAACTGGCAATGATACTGGTCCTATACAATGCAATGGTGCTGTGTTGATGTCAAAACTGGTCTGGTGCTGAAACGATCCTATCCTATGTCAAACTAACCTTCAAGTCCACTCGAGGGACTGATACTATATGAAAACTGGCTGAAACTGATCCTAAGTCTGCTCTGAGACTACCCAAGTGGGCGATGATAACGATGGCGAAAGTGAAACTGTAAAAACTCCAATGGTGTGAAAGTGAAACGATGACGGCCTATAAAAGATAACGGGGGTGAGGTCTGGTGCGGCGATCACGTATTGGCACAGTATGAGCGTGCACCAATAGTGTTAAGAGCAAAGAGCATGTAGCGAAGGACTCTTCACAGTTAAAAACCATGGAATAACTCTGGTGAGCTCAAGAGTCGACATGCAATTGAGAATATGCTGGGGTAAACTGTATATTGCCATAGAACAGTGAATAAACATTGTTTACTGGCGATAGACTAGAGTGTGACGATAATTGACATAGTCTGGGGTCAACTAGAGATGAACTAACTATGAACTACGTTTTCTAGCTAGTTTTTATACTACAAGTACGAATTTATAAATAGAGTAAACATATGAGACTTAGTAAGGCTGTAAGGCCTTGGCTTTGTAAAAATCATAGGAAACATATGGTCCTTGGTCTTCTAAAGTAACAGCAACTTGTCGATGTTGCCGTGTATGGATGCGAACCATATGGGGTCTTTGAGCGATGCATGGATCATTAGGTGCTGTTTAGCTGCAGATTTCTGGGTGATAGTCGTCATGCTGAGGAGTATGCATGGGGCAACATTTTCTTGAAGCCTTGGCAGAGTAACAGCCTTAGTAAACACGGTCTGTAGTTGCCATAGCTGCAAGGGTACTCACGTCAATCACATCATTTTCATTAAGTGATCAATGAGCGCGTCAACTGGGTGCTTCTGAGTGATGCATCAATTCCATATTGGGATGATTGTTGATCAAAGGTGCCTTGCCATGATGAAGTACAGCAATTACAATGCGTGGCAAGATGGGATGGATAACAAAGTGTGTGAGGAGTGGTTGCTGTAGGATGAAAGTGGTATCAATGTGCGTGCAATCATTGGTTTACTGAAAGGCTGTTGAAGGGACAGTAGCGTTAATTAGCAGGTAAAATCCACGAATTCTGAGTGTACAGAGCCTGGAAGCTCATCAACGTCCATCAGGGCTCCCCTTTCTCTGTATGTTGTTCCTGTTGCCGTTTTCTTCTCTGGTGTGTATGTTGATGTTTGACCACCCTTCTGGGGTGTGGTCATCTTCTGCGCCTGTGGTCTGGAATCAGTTCGCCCAGCCATGGTTGCTTCCGCCTTCTTGAGTCGCCAGTTATAGTCCATACAGAGTAGGCAAGCCTTCCACCCTTCATAGTCGGTGGGTACTTCTCCATCGGCAGCATAGATGGTGTTTTTGCTGGTTTCTCGGGTGGCTTTCTTGATCTGAGCAAGCATGACTTGCTCATTGTCACGTACCCCTGCCACCTCTAGTCTTAGATCTGAGCCTTTACCCCTCAATGTAGCAAGGAAAACCTGTTTAATTATTTCCCACTGTAGCAAGGCTCTGTACAGCAAGGCATATATTACTCTCTGTACAGCCATGCTTTGTCAGACAGCCACCTACCATTTTAGTAAGCATGCTCCTGGGCATGGATTGGGTGTATTGGAGGTCATTGCGTGCCCTCCTGCTCACTGTGTGTCCAGGAAATTTTTGTACTAGAATTTAAAATTATATCCGAGCACATTCCCAACATGATGCCCACACCCCAAATCCAAAACTGGCTGGATTTGGTGTGACATGTTTGGATGTACCTTTTTTCTCTTCACAAATTCAGAATTTTGATGTTAAATACTTATATAAATATTAAAATATAAATAAATACAAAAATTAATTTATATAGGCAGGATTGCGAGCGGGGGTGCAGTGTGTGCAGTAGCGAGCATAAGCATGCATGTATACCTCTACTGGGCCCCTCTTCATCTGAACGAGCAAACGACACCAAAATTGGGGCTGCATAACTATCCAGAACCCGAAAATGAGGGGGTATGGGGGACAGGGATGCTGTTGATGGGGGTGGAGATCATTGGCAGCGATGGGCAGGCCTGCAGAGGGTAGCTGCATGCTACCCTTGGCTGAATGTATCCCAGGCCATTAGCTGGCGGTAGTGGCATGGTTGGGAATGAGGTAGGGGATGAGGCAGGGATCGATGGCACTATACAGCGTTACGGTGAGCTCCCCAGGAGAAATAGAGACTGCCATCGGATTCCCCAGTGTCAAAAACGGGGTAGTGCTCCATTGGTGGTCGTACGGTCGATGGAGGGTGCAGGAGGCAGCGGGGATGGGGATCAAGCATTGTCGTCATCAAGAGAGAAATATGTTCTGATAGCCGTGATCCCTCATGTTGACAATGGGGGATACTCGAAGGAGGGGATGATTTTGGGCCTGAGGTAGGCAGTAGGGACCAATATTGGAATCAGGTGGGGGTGGCAGCAGCGGGGCCATTGGTGGTTGCATAACCATTGTCTTGGTGTTGTTCAATATATCTGTGTGAGGGGAATTCATGTCCAGACGGATGTCATTGTCGCTGCCATTGTTAGATGTTAGTGTTCCGATTTCGGCCCCACCCTCCCACTCATAGCTTTCCCCCCATTATGCATCCCAGCATCCTCCTCTCCCTCCCAGAGCAATGCCTACCCTCTGACCTACCCCTGTCATCCTTGGACTGTCCCCGCCATTCCCATTGTCGCCATCCTCGTCCTATTCGTCGTCCTTATCATTGTGCTGGTTGCTATACATTCGTGTCTTCACTGTGCTTGCAGATGGGACCCGATATTGGATCCTCGACTGTGTCTGTGGTTATTGGAGTATGCAGATTCATAATACGTGAGTGATTGACCCCGATGTTGATGCGGGGGATGCTAGATAGGGGGCAAGGGGGGATGGCATCGATTTTTGGGGTAATAGCTGGGGGAAAAGGTCCTAGTCACCATTGCAGTGGCCTTCCTTCACTGTGGCAGCATTGTATTAGCATCATACTCAGTGCTGCATCATACAAGGGCTTGTGTGCAGTTGCTAGATGATATATTGAGAATCTGGGGCTCTTGGGGCCACCGGATGCGCTAAAAACATCTAAAATTGATGTATTAGTATCATATTAAATTAAAACATATCTCCAGTTTATGAATATGTGCAATACAGATGAGCAAGAGCATATAAAACAAGGGGAGAGTGGTGGAAAGAGACGAAGAAAGGTGCCGCACAGCCACTCAATCACTGTGTGGATGTACGGTCCAAGGTGATTGAGCAAGTGGAATGCACCCTTGGAATGCTTCTGCTGCTTGATATATGCTCTCTGAGGTCCCAAAAATCATCAGGATACCTCAATACATGTATTTCTAATATTCATATCTAATTTTCAGCGCATGAGAATACTCGTATCTTATGATCTTTCCCATTTTATTCTCATTACCCTGCATTTTGGGTCATTTTGAACAATATATTGCTACTACACCTCTTACTATGGCCATAAACAATATCAGGGCGGTGGGATATCCTAGAATACAATTTGTACTATTGCATGCAGGCCTCCGATCCACCCTGATCCACCGATATATTCCTTGAATCCGAGTTCAATCCTTAAGTGAAAGTCAAAACAATGTGAATATTTCTCAACCCGTTGCAGTATTGGGTACGGTGACAGCATCTTTTCTTTAGGGCAGTATTATATTTGGGCTTAAGCTACTGCATGTAATTGTCAGACATAATTTTTGGGACACTTTACATTAATTTCATGGTGTATAGTGGCATTTCTCATTGAAGCCATAGGTTTTACTACTTTTGAAAACAAAATTGCTATGTATTGAGATATCGGGTGTCACTTCTGCCCTGATATCTACTAGTTAAAGTCAACATAGATACAATAAGTACTCGATTAAATTTCTACGGCCCACAAATGCATCGAAAATAGAAGAATTGCCCAAATAATGTGAACAGCAGCAATAAGAGCCTGCTTCGGCAAACTCTGAGAATCGTTGGAATGGCATTTTATTACTTTCTTGCTGGTGAATTGCATAGCCAGTGATATTTATATATGAAAAGATAATGTATTTACATTTCTAAAGAATCATTATAGCATTTATTGTCATGAATATCCCAATTTCTGGCTAGCTTTCAAAAGTTACACTGACTGCCAGATTGGGAATGATATTTTCCCATGGTTTGCTTCATCCAAGGGAGTGCGGTCACATCCAACCAAAATGGGCTACGTGTGGGTTGGGAGGCAGTGCCAGAACATGCAATAATATTTTTTGAGCCCATAGTTTTTTTTTTTGGGCCCAAACAATGAGCAGAAGGGCGGGATATTTGGTGCCCAATCCAATGCCTATGCCTAGTGCTCACAAGCTAATCCGGCAATCCGGCAATATGGGAAATAAGCCGAGTATTCGGCTAATGACCCAGCATCTAGAAGCTAATGAGTTTTGGAAATAGCTGGTTCTTGCTACATTGAGTGTTAATTAAACATCTTTTCCTTGCTGTGTTGGGCAGAAAAAGGCTAAAAATTAAGACTAGGGCTTCCCCCGCATCATATGCTAGTTCTTCGAATTTCTGGAAGAACTGGTCGCCATCTTGATAGGTTGTCTGCTGGAGCTTCTCCCACTGTGCATGTTTGATTTGTGAGTCAGAATCCTTCCAAAATGTTTTCCTGACTTCTGCCTTGAAGTTGGCATACAAGGGGTATAGTTGTTCCCCCTCATTGTTGGCTCCAATCTGTCAGGCTGCAAGTTCCCACCACTTTTGTGCTTTCCCTTTGAATCATGACATGCAAAAGATTACTTTATGTGGTGCATAGCGGAAGTGCCGATTGAATAGGGAGAAGTGTATTTCACACTGTGAGAGGAAGTGGGCAATGTCGGTAGACTCCCCTTCAAAATCTCTAACCTTTTTTAGGATTGTAGGTTTAAGATCATCATAGGGGGCAAGGTTGCCCTGTGTCAATACCCACAGTGCTGGAGGAGTTAGTGGTTTAGGTGGCACTGGAAATCATGGTAGTGTCTATCTTGGGAGTGGTCTGGGAGGCGGCGGTGGTTGAGTCAGTGGCTCATCAGGCTTGGCACCGGCAAAGGGTACATATTCTTGGGGGTACGTTCCTGGAGGGGCTTGCCCCCTCTGGTAGGAGAAGGCTGTGACTGGTGCTCAGGAAGGGAGTACGGGTGGTTCATCCAGCATTGGGGCCTGGACCTCATCATTCAGGGGTAGATCGATCATGATCTTCTAATAAGGAGTAAGCACCCTCATTGGTGCTTTTGGGTGTATGTCATTATAGAGAAGGGAGGCATATCAGCTGGCTTCTCTTTGTAGGATACTGTTGATGAAGACATTTAGGGAGGAAAGGTAAAAATAATCGATCCCGGCGTTGGTGCATGCCCATGCCAGGCTTGCTAGTAATTCATAGGCAAAGTAACTAAATAAGTCATAATAGTCTGCATGTAGTAATACGTCTGGTGGCTGGGTCATATTTACGTTTCCGAATAGATGGATGGCATCAGTTAGCATCATCAGTGGGGGCTTCGGGAGTTGTCTCGGGGAGGGGTTGGATCTCCGGGATTGAGGACATGGGACTTGGTCTATGGATCCCATTGACATGCTCTGCCTCTGGGAGTGGCTCCATGGCAGTATCTGAGTCACTTGACTCGCTTGGCCACCTTCCAAACCTTTGTGACTCCCTGAACCAGTTGAGTGGTATGGCAAGATGTCACTCATCAATTTCTCACCAGGCAGATTGTGCTGTGTGAGAGGGTCCGGCGACTGGCTCTGTGATTGTTGGTACCGGCTCTGGTGTGAGCTCTCAGTTCTGGACAGGCTGATCTCAGTGGACATGGTTGGGGTAGTTACTGTTGGCCTCTGCAATGGGAGAGGGGAATCGAGCAGGGAAATAGGCACTGAGGGGAATAACGAGATTATCCCAGAGGTTGTCAGGTTCAAAGGGCATGGGTGCTCTAGTCAAAACCTGAATGTCCCTGTTACTATTGATGCAACTGGGGATTGGAATGATGGGAGTGTTTGGGTGGCTTGCACCCAGCTCATATCGTACTCGGTGCTTGGCGAGGTTGTCCTTGGAAAGGGGGGATGGAGATCAAACGACGAACGGGGTAGAGCTGGTAGAGCTGGTGGCAGAGAGGATGATGATTGGCATACGTCTTCGGGGAGGGGTGAGAGGACTTCTCTCTTGAAGGTTCTCATTACTCGACTGAAGAGTGATCTCTGTCTCTCCATCGACTGTAAGGATGTTGATTGGGCACCTGTAGCAGGCACTTTCATACATCAAAGCATGTCAATTGACTGATCCCAATGATGTGTCCAGACAGTCAATTGACTGATCACCTAAATAAAGCAATTCTGTTACTGTGACTAGAGCAGAATATTATCACACCCTCCCCTTTGATGGCTGTTGCACTGCCACCTCCCTCTCTGCTTACTGTCAGGGTCCTCACCCTCTCTCCCATTGTTGTGCTTTTTTTTCTTTTTGGGAATGTTGGTCCAAATGCCTTCAGAATGTTTGTGGGCCTTATTTTCATCCTCCTGCTCACTGTTTTGGGCAGAAATTTGAGACTTAAGGTCTTCTAAAAATATATTATGGGTTAGTAAGCTGACCCCGCCCCTCCCAAGCCCCTGGAGGCTGGATTCAGCCTCGGGAGACTGGATGTAGTGTGGCAGTGCAGCCAATTGATGAGATCAGCCATCAATATCAGGCCATATTCGGAAAAATCTGGGATTGAGGTGGTTTCTGGGTACTGGATAGGCCAGGGGATGGTACTAGTATATGCCTAAATATAAATAATATAAAAGTGAACCCTCTGGTGAGATACAGGGGTTCTGGGGAGTGGTTAAAAAGGGTAAAATAGTGGAAAATTGCAGTAAATTCATGTTTTGAGGGTGCTACGTGTATTAGATCACTTCGAAAACTTGACCAATGAATTTTCTGGCCTTGAAAACCCTTAACGACTGCTTTACAGTACATGTGGCACATTTTATGGCTAGGCATAATTGGGGAAATTAGCTTTTTATAGTGCTGCGTGCATCAGATCACTTCAGGAATGTTACCAATCAATTTCTACACTATGAAAGCCCTAGAATATGTCTTCATATGCTATATTTGGTCACTGGAACATGATAAAAAATGGGGGATTGGCGAATACATACAGTATATTTTGTTTATTTTTACTAGTGCATAATCCATGCACACAGCATAACTTGGTGCATAAATGAGAGCACACTCATTACTTTGTAGTTTTGACATATGAACCACGTGGATGATTGGTGATTCTAATGTATTTTAGGTCCAGGAATCCAAATCTGATAGTCCCCAGGCCATAGGATGACCAGAACATCAAAATCTGGGGGGTGCTCCTTCTCATTTTCAGAAAGATCTCTTATATCTCTGCTAATACATTGCAATCATCATAATCTTTTGTACACACTATTATACAATATATATTGTGCATTCTATACCACAATTACCTTCCCCAACATTCATAAATGCAAGCTATATGGTATTTCACAGATTTTCACTATCACACTTTTCTCCATATATTCTGATGGTCTGTATTATGTTCTTAGGGTGCTCTGGAGGTTTTTGAGGTCAAGAAATCCATTGGTAGCAACTCCGAAGTTTTTCAAAGCTCAGAAATGTGAGTTTCCATATGTGCTCTCCTAAACTGTTATATCATTATAATGATCGATACTGAGATCCCACAAATGTAACCAAGAGTTGTTTGGGGGTTTTAAAGGTCAAGGAAATGACTGGTGAAGTCTCCAGACCAGTGCGATGGCTAGAAAACAAAATATACTGTATGTATTCCCCAATCCCCCATTTTTTATCATGTTCCAGTGACCAAATATAGCATATAAGACATATTCTAGGGCTTTCATAGTGTAGAAATTGATTGGTAACATTCCTGAAGTGATCTGATGCATGCAGCACTATAAAAAGCTAATTTCCCCAATTATGCCTAGCCATAAAATGTGCACATGTACTGTAAAGCAGTCGTTAAGGGTTTTCAAGGCCAGAAAATTATTGGTCAAGTTTTCGAAGTGATCTAATACACGTAGCACCCTCAAAACACGAATTTACTGCAATTTTCCACTATTTTACCCTTTTTAACCACTCCCCAGACCCCTGTATCTCACCAGAGGGTTCACTTTTATATTATTTATATTTAGGCATATACTAGTACCATCCCCTGGCCTATCCAGTACCCAGAAACCACCTCAATCCCAGATTTTTCCGAATATGGCCTGATATTGATGGCTGATCTCATCAATTGGCTGCACTGCCACACTACATCCAGTCTCCCGAGGCTGAATCCAGCCTCCAGGGGCTTGGGAGGGGCGGGGTCAGCTTACTAACCCATAATATATTTTTAGAAGACCTTAAGTCTCAAATTTCTGCCCAAAACAGTGAGCAGGAGGATGAAAATAAGGCCCACAAACATTCTGAAGGCATTTGGACCAACATTCCCAAAAAGAAAAAAAAAGCACAACAATGGGAGAGAGGGTGGAGGACCCTGACAGTAAGCAGAGAGGGAGGTGGCAGTGCAACAGCCATCAAAGGGGAGGGTGTGACAATATCCTGCTCTAGTCACAGTAACAGAATTGCTTTATTTAAGTGACCAGTCAATTGACATGCTTTGATACATACTATTGACTGCTAAGGCTGGATTGGGACCACTCATTGCGGTATGGGTGCATGGAGCGGCTGGAGCGGGATGTCATAGTTGGTGGGTTGGGAGTTTATTTGCTGGTTGATAATGACAGTGGGAGCAGGCAGTGCTGGGAGTTTGTTTCTAGGTGCTGCTCTGTGGAACCTGACAGCAAGGACAATGGCAGTGACAAGAAGGAGAGCACTTGGGGCCAGGGTGCTGGCAAGGATGATAGTGTTGTCATTCTCCATGAAAGCTCCATGTAAGGAGCAAGAAAAGCTTTGAGCTAATTGTTAGACCCAAACTCCAATCAAGAGTAAACAATGGCTGTATTGCATTCATACAGTCACCGTTGAGTCTCGTGATGAAAGGAGGTTCTGGACTAAGTCTTTAGCACTTAGCGAGGAAGAATATGTTTCGGTATAGATTAACTTTAGCTCAAAGCTAGGGAATATACAGCTTGAGCTACAGTACTTATATACTAAAATGAGGGGTCTAATAATAAGTGCATTGTTTGCAAGAAAGAAGTAGAAATATCTTGGGGTGAATGGTGGTGACTGTGTCGCTTGTATGGCTCCATTAAGTTGCGGATCCTCTGGATAAGATAAGATAAGTGCAAGGGGGTACCAGAATGTTGGCCTGGAGCATCAGGTAGGGAGGGAGAGTCGAGTGCCAGTCATGAAAAAATTTATATGACCTTTTAAAATTTTGAATTTTTCCCATGTAACTGAATGTAAAATAGCCTTTGCATCTTTATTTTACTTCATCCTTTATCCTCTTAGTCAGTATGACCTCAATACACATATAATCAACCAATAATGCACTGTAAACTGAGCTTGAACTGAGCTGGAGCTCCAAGTAGGCATGTATTCTGATGCATTATCACATAATTTATAATAGAGTAGTAAATTACTGTTATACATGTCCATTATTAGACATAAGGGATTTATAATGCAAAGAGTGCAAACCTGCAGTGAAGAGCAACACAGACCTATATTGCAGATGTATTAGGTAAGTCCGAGTCCAGCTATACCGGCATGCCTGATATGGTGCAAATGATGTTATAATAGTCATGTGATAGAGTGGGAGGGTCAGCCAGCTGCATAAAATAATTTAATCGACCCTATGTATTTTTTTATTTTTTGAAACCCCCTTGGATAAGTGCCAAAGATAAGATATGAGGCACTTAGATAAGAAAAAATGAATAAATTGTAACAAAAACAGAGCACGAGAGTTTGATTGTATAGTGACAGAAAGACAGATCTCTCAGAGCTGAAAGAAAGAGATAAGGAGAGTAGCAAGAAACAATGGTATCTGATTGTATTTGCATGCAAAAGCTAATACAATGTTTTTTTTGGTAATTGTACTCAGTTAATGGGAGTAATAAAGTGTCTATTCCTTGTATATAAGTTTTTTGGATGCACATTTAATATGAGCTAACGAGCAGTCTCCAAACCCAGTGAAAAGATGATAGAATACTGATGCTTCCATTGGTGCAGGTAATGCTATCTGAACACATATTTCCAATATATGATCGAGATTAATGGCCATGCCAACTGACCATCCAAGTGACCAGAATCATTCTTTGAGTATCCCTTTCAATCCCACATCATGGAGAGTGATAGTCAGCAACCTTAACTTCCTAAGGCTGCATCTGCTAAAGATCTTACAGACTGCCTCAATATGCACTGCATGGAGATTCCAATATTGTGGCTTAAATATTAAATTCTATAATTATTTATTTTTTCAATATGTTGCTCTGAAATATTGAGATAATATTTTTAATATATTTGCAATATTTGAGAAATTTGCAATATTTTTTCAATAAACAAGAATATTCAAATAATATTCAAAATAATATTTTGATATTCTAGCTTAGATGTTGGAAAAAATAAATAGTTATAGAATTTAATATCTTAAGTTAAAATATTAGATTCTCTATGCAGTGATGACTGGTATCCACCTCCAGACACAGTTGATCTAGTCTCATGCTGTTTGCCAGCCAAGCTGAGGGGGTGGCACCTATAAAATGATAGTCTGCATACAATGAGTATAGTGTAAACAATAAGCTGTTGCACTTGCCATTTCCATATTTCAAATTCAATAGCTGGTCGGCTTTTGTTTGTGACCACAGTAGATCAGTCATAATTGTAAGCAGCTGCTGATGTGTTTCATGGCAGGTGATGCATCCTCGCACTGCGAATGATGCATCTTAGATGTATTTTTAGTGTATTATTACTTGAACTGACTCAAAGTCTATAGTTAGAACTAAACATACTCTTAAATATGCAGCAATGACTTGTATTACCAATTAGATACAGTATATAAAGGACCATAGTTAGAGCAATAGCATCTCTTTCTTACTCCCACTTGTGTGATCTCATTTAGGACCTGTGTCAGGCCAGGGACTGCGCTACAGGGATAAGTTTGTCTTAGCTTCATTTGTCTTGCCTCCATCTTCTGTATATCCATATCGCCTCTCCTCGTAGTTATTGTAACCTACTCCATCATTGATACTACTATTATCAGACTATGCTCAACACCACAGACGTTCAGTTAAACATAGTCCATTAAGATAAAGGGAATCTGTACCAGAACTTAAAGCTTGGTAGCTCATTGCATTTCATGTACCACTTTACAATAATGGTGTCAAAACAGGGTCGAAGCTCACACCTCAGGACACGGGTATGATTTCTGACCATAAGGTGCATGCATGCATCAACCTGGCTCGGACAAAGTCCGACAAGTCAGATAACTGACAGCTTGTGGAAGATGGCACAATCTTTATGCAGATAGTCTTGGAACCGGATAAATCCAAGCAATATAGCTTCCAATGATGGGAAGATGGATGAAATGGCCAATATATTGAGCCAACTAATTTGAACATTATGAAGGTCAATGCAGCAAAGCTTTGACGACTGGAAACCATGAACAATTGAGTTCAGAAATCAGTGCTTGAATACTCACAGACACATTCATGCGAGCCAGTTGAAGATATGGAAAGATGTCATGATAGTCACTGATCTGGAGACCTTGTAATCCAGACAGGTTCTTCAGCATGCAAGAGAAATCAATGTGCCATGCCAGGAAATGACATGAACCATTGATGGAATGCTGCCAAATAGTGAGATTTTTCACTCTGGCATTGCATCTAGCACCATCAGTAAACTGAGAACCAAATGGCTCTGGCCACCAGTATGTCACCTCCTCAAATAAGACTTCGTAGCTGAAGTACAACAAGTCCCTGCGGCATAGTGCAATATTTTGAAGGGCCTGTCAATCAACAGGCAGATCCACATCAAAGTTCAGAATGATTTTTGTTCATATGTCAAATGGAAGATAAGACACTAACACGTCTTTCAGTATATATAATATTTATCAATTACATGATTTATGACACACTTGTTTCACTTGTCTATGTATAGATCAGTCCACAGGGACCTACAGGTTTCTCAGTTTCAGTATTGGAATCACACACTTAAATGCTATCTTACAAACCTGTACACAAAAAACTATCTAAATGTTTTACTTGAGGAATGTGGTAGTACAAAAGGAAACCATATATGTAAGGAATGAGGATACTGATACTGTACAATTTCAACCTTATCTTCACAGCTTGTGACATGTTATGCCACATCTTCAGCTAGGAAGATCTTCACAGATTACTGTAATCTGTGACATGTTATATACATCTTCACATTGTAAATTATTCAGTTGCTGTAGTAGTGTTGTAGCTCAATGCTGTGACCGAGTAACTAGGTCTCCAGTTCAACCCTTCTTGAGTGTGACTTTTTGCCATCCACATGTCATGAAAGGCCAGATTTTCTGTACAGGCCATGGGATCCACCTTTGAGCTGCCAGAGCGGAGTTGCCGCTGTCACATTATCAAACCAAATCACTGGTACAACAGAAATGTCTGGGAATGCATGTAGACACTCTTTTTGTTATTCTTACTCAAAAAAGACACTATTTTGGAACTTTTTTGTGTCTCTTCACTGAGGCCTGTGACATGTTATCAGATATGCATATCTTCATTTCACAAGCTGCTGTGACCTGTGACATGAAGATAAGGTCAAAATAGTACAGTAATTTGGAACTTTTTTCATCTCTTCACCAAGTGCTGTGACATGTTATGTGAAGTTAAGATCAAAATTGTACAGTATATGGTTGTTTTCTCTGCCATCGGTATTTCCCGGTGCTGGTCTATCTACAGTCTGAATACATGGACTGTATGTGCCGTGGCTTGCCAGCGGCCAGCCTTTCAAGTATCCTATGGCAATCACTCCTCACGCTGACATGCTTGGAAAGTGTTCAGACATGTAATTTTGCGAAATGTATCAATACATACATTTTATAAAACCTGGATACAAGGCAATGAGATATACCTTAGAGCACAATGTCCTAAGTGTGAGCAATGAAATACCTTGAGTGATGTTTGGTGGAGCACATGGCTTAACTGTAGAGTGATACTATAAGGGTCACACTAAGTATAAAGTCCCAGCACTTGACACTGAGTGCACTGACAATGCACAGACAATGCGCACTAAGAATAGAAACAGAGAAGCTTAGGAGATAATTAATACTTCATGTAGCCTTGATCTATGATGGACAAGGCACTGCCATGCTGGTAGCTAGTGCTCTAGATCTCAGAATGTCAGAATTGGAGTAAGACCAATGTCTCTGACTTTGGCTGATGTGTGTGAGGCCTAGACTAGGAGCTGGTGGTCCTAGAAGACCATGGAAATCACTAGAAGATGTTATTACCATAAAGACAAGTTGTGCAATAGACTACAACTCTGAGAAGATGCTAGGTGATGTCAATACATGTGGCTAGCATGGCTAACTGATGTCACACCACTGAGAGACCAGGATCTGGCCCTGAGCCAGAGCTTGGAGTAAGCGCCAAGCAATGGCATGATTATGGCAACATGTGCAGGACCCAGGAAAGGAAGTTCCACAAGCCAAGAGTTACTATTTAAGGTTGTATCAAATTGTAGAGCCCATAGTATATAAATACTGTAGTGTAGTAATAGTGTACAAGTTTTGGACCCCCCTTGTTGGAGTGTGAAAGCCCTCAGCTTAGTGCTCTAGCTTTGGGACTTGTTTGTAACTTCAAGTGAGAGAACAGACCTTTTATTGATAGCATTTTGAGTGAACTGAGTAGTGTGCAAGGCATAGAAAGCTAATGCAGCACTTGTGTACTGTTTGAGTGATTGGTTGACTTATGCTCTAACCTGAGAATAAGAGATTTGTGTCATTGTGGACATACTCTTGAGTTTTGAGGTTTTCTTGTGATATGAGGTGCTATAGGTAGCAGAGGTTCAAAATCTTTTGGTCTCATTAGCACTCACTTAGTTGGGTATACCATCCTGCAAGTGGCAGAGGTTCAAACCCTTTGGTCTGGTTAGTGTTCATGCAGAGGCCTTTTTGTGACACACAGTGCTACAGGTGGCACAGGTTCAAACCCTGTGGTCTGATTAGTATGTGCTTGAGGGTTCTCATTTCCCAAGCAGCAGAGGTTCAAACCCTTTGGCTTGTGGATGGGGTTTATTTGGTTATTGTGTCTCTGGATCACATAGGTTTGAACCCTGTGGGTCTCTGATCAGTTTGGAAGCTTGAGTGTGTATGTTCAAATCCTGTAGCTTGAGTGGACATTTTGTGAAGGGTTTCTGCTTAGAGCGCAAGCTTTGAGTTGTGGTTAGGGTGTGTTTAAGTTGTTTGTGGTCACCTGTGTGTGTCATGCAAGACTTATTGAGGGTTTTGTTGGTGTGTGGCATCATGTTGTGTTTGTAGTACACCTTTGCTTGAGGCCTGGCAACATCTGTTGCTCCTCTTGTTAGAAAAGCCTTTGGACTTAGAGAGATCTAGATACTCTACAAGTACTATTGCTATATGTGTGTATCATATATTTTGAGAGTTTAGTTGTTTCACTTCAATCTGCTTCTATTGCATAATATCTCCCCAAGAACTTGAGGGTTTATGTGTGTAGTGTTGGATGTGAGTGTGATCAGCGTCTTTGACACTGTTGCATTTCTAGCCTGCACACACAGAGTCTCTTCAATGTGCTTTGCTATCCATCTCATCTCATTACATATCATAATCTCTGTATTCCATCATGGCTAGGCACCTTTGATCAACAGTCATTTTAAAATAGAATTGTTGCATCACTCAGAAGCACCTAGTTGACATGTCTCTTGATCACTTAATGAAAATGATATGATTGACATGAGTACCCTTCCAGCTACGACAATTACAGCCATGGCAACTACAGACCATATTTACTAAGACTGTTACTATGCCAAGGCCTCAAGAAAATGTTGTCCCACATGTACTCCTCAGCACAACAACTATAGCTCAGTAATCTACAGCTAAACAGCACCTAACCATCTGTCCATCACTCCATAAAACCATATGGTGTACATCCATATATGGCAACATCGACAAGTTGCTATTACTTTAGAAGACAAAGGACCATATGTTCCCTATGGATTTTAAAAAGCCAAGGCCTTACAGCCTTACTAAGTCTCTCATATTTACACTATTTATAAATTCATACTTGTAGTATAAAAAGCTATTTAGAAAACATAGTTGAAGCTTAGCTTACACCAGTTTATTGCAACATCCTAGTCTATCACTAGTAAACAACATTTATTCACCATTCTACAGCAATACACCATTTACCCCAGCATATTCTTGATTGCACATCAACTCTTAAACTCACCAGAGTTATTCCATGGTTTTTGACTGTGAAGAGTTCTTTAACACTTGCTCTTTGCTCTTAACACTATTGGTACATGCTTATATTGTGCCAATACATGACTAGCATTTGATGGGCCATCACATTCGAGTGGCAGGGTCCGGGTCCTTTTATAGGGTAACAATACTTCACAAATTAATGGACATGCGATGCACATAAGTGTGTCATGTGTTTTTCTTTGATCATCAAGGCTTCCAGACAAAGTACAAAAGGACACTATAAAACTGTAGGGAGACATCAAATGAACAGACAAGCACCAAACATTCAAATCTGGTGAAAGGACATTGCATCACATCATGTGTCATAAGTATGCATATGCTGTGATATGCCGTATTTACCATGCCATTATGGGCCAATAAAAGCAAAAGATGAGCAAGAGAATCAGGTGTTGAAGGTGATATGAGGGAACATTGCATGACTAGGCAGCAAATGATGTGCTGGCCTGCTTAAATAGTTCATACAGGGAGCAAAGAAAGAACAGTGCTTCCATAGTTGACCCAAAGAAATAAGATATGGGCAAAGTGAAGTGAGAAGTTAAGGGCAGAGCAAAGAAAATGTGATATCCGCATGAAAAAAGACAAACACAAAAGAAAAAAAGAGGCTCCAAGTTGATGAGCATATAGCGAAGGTGAATGGAAACATCCATGCTTGCAACAGATAAAGTGGTGAAGAAAACTCAGAAAAGGACTGAGAAAAGGACAAAATTGACAGCAGAACCACCAGACTGCACCCAAAGAAGATGAAAGATAGTGGATAGAACTTACCATGAGATAGTGAATGGTGATAGACTGGTATGCCTCAACTGTGCAGAATATTTTATCCATTTGGGGCATATCCTGAGGGAAAAAGTTAATCAATAAGGAGACAAGCACTGGGTAGCAGACGTACCTCTTCCTTTGGGTCCCCCTTATTGCTCAAAATCATCTTCTGCAACCTGTGTTGCCATTCACAAACTTTGAGGGCTTCAAGATCGTTTGCTACATCGCCTGATAAGAAATTTACATCAATATACCATTGTGAGTGGTACAAAGAGAAGGAAACTATGCATCTTCACTGTGCTCTTGTTTATCCCTTATGGCTTTCTTCACTGGGGGAGGACTCATGCCCTTCTTACTGATGCTGACATCTTTGTCAGCCTTGCCATTGTCCTTGCTCTTGACATTCTCCTTCTTCTTTCCACCTTTCTTACTCTTCAGTGGAGCCTTCTTTGTGTCACCCATTATGCTCATCTTGAGCTTCCTGGTCAAGGCACTGTCTGCAGTGTCCCAGTTCCATTTCTTCGGCTTCTCCTCATCCTCGCTATCAAGCTAGTCAACCTCATATGACATCCTCCAATGTGGCTACTTCTACTTGCTCAGCCTTGCACTTCTCCCATTCAGAAAGGTCCAGTGTAACTTGTAGCCCATCAAGAGGTTGCCTGAGTTTTTGAATGGCTTATTGATGTATGCCTCAATTTCATATTGTTGGAGCTCAGAGATGTCTTGGGCACTAGCCAGGAGCTAAGCATAGCCAATTGTCAGCCAAGAAAGAATTCAGGCAAGAACTCAAAGACACGCACAAATCGCCGGTGGGAAAAAATCACACAAGGTACAAGTTTGCTTTTTGCCTGCAGGTTGGTTGTCAAGGACTTGCTGCAGTGCATCATTGGGATTGACTGCCTGGATATCTGTCACTGTTAGTACCAGACATGCCCTTGACAATGTTCAGCACACATAC
Source organism: Armillaria altimontana (assembly GCA_022818075.1). Lineage (NCBI taxonomy): Eukaryota > Fungi > Basidiomycota > Agaricomycetes > Agaricales > Physalacriaceae > Armillaria > Armillaria altimontana. Next base: position 243,984 of record JAIWYR010000012.1, read on the forward strand.
CATCCTGGACCAGGGCAGGTGGCCGTGCACTTTTCCCAGCACAATATTGTGATATTCATAGATATTCACCAGATGTCTTGGTCATTTTTGCAAGCTTCTTGCCCATCGTCGGACTGGTGTTGAGAGGGGTAAATGACAGCGGTGGTGGATCAGAATGAAAAAGGAAAGGATGTGAAAGGCAAGCAATTCCCAGGAAAATGATGAAAGATAGCAATGAGTTCCCATGGTCAACCCAGGTAGGAAGCGACGGCAAATGCTATGTTGGATGATTAAAAATTGAGAATTAGATTGGCATAATGACTGAATACCTATATTCCTAGAACTCAGAATCACTGTGCTATACTTCACTCACATTATTTTTTATCAGGCCATCATTATTTCACTTTCACACCATTGGAGTTTTTGCACTTTCTCTTTCAATGTCATTATCACTGCCCACTTGGGTAGTCTCAGAGCAGACTTAGGATCAGTTTCAGCAAGTTTTTGTATAGTATAGTATAGGACAGTCCCTCGAGTGGACTTGAAGGTTAGTTTTGACATAGGATAGGATTGTTTCAGTACAAGACCAGTTTTGACATCGACTTCAGCATCATCACACTGTATAGGACCAGTATCATCACCAGTTTTTGTAGTTCCATGTTTTCTCTCACCATTCCACCTTCAGCACCTCTTTCCACGTTTTCTCTCACCACACTCAGTCTCCACTCTATGTTTTCTTATTGCCTCGCTCACTTATAGACTATTGCTGACTGTTTAGGCTATTTTCACAGTCCACCCCCTAGGATTACTGTTTAGCATGTTTTCTAGTCCCATCTCACATTTTCTTATACAGATTCATAGTATTCATATCATATCTGCTTCCATTCCCTCTCCTTTTGAGAGATCCCTACTGGCTTACAGCCAGAGCATCTAGTACTTGACTACCAAGTAGTACTACTTTGCTGACTTAAAGTCACAGTATATACATGCATACAGAGGAATTGATTTACTGCAAGGCGGTGCCCCAAACCCACTCGCACATACAATCACCTTGATTGCCATGCTACTACATTAATTACCCAATCTTATTTTGAGTTGGTGTTGCCATTGCCATGGAAGTCTAGGCTCATCACTGTAATGTAAAAGTGAAGCAATGTTGTAGCATTAAAGACAAAAGTAAGTTATTAACATAAGATTCCATGTATTGGCACAATAGATAATGTGAATCAACAACATTAAGAGTAAAGCAAGCAGTAAGGGATAACTTGAAGTAACCGTAGCTAACTTGTAATGTCATGACTGATCAACTGGGTAAGAACTACCCTAAAAATGTGAGTTTCTAGCTAGTTTTTATACTACAAGTATAGTTTTATAAATAGAATATTCATCAGAGCCTTAGTAAGGCTATAATCCTTGGCTTTGTAAGAGCCATAGTAAACATATGGATTCTATAATTCCAAAGTAACAGCAACTCCTTGATATTGTTGTGTATAGATAAGAGTCTTGTGGTTTTATGATGCAATGAGCAGACCATGAGATGCTATTTAGCTGCAGATTACTGAGCTGCAATTGTTGTGCTGAGGTGTGCTCTTGTGTCAATGGTAATTCATGGTCTTGGCATTGTAACAGCCTTAGTAAATGCAGTCTGTAGTTGCTGTGTGCTTGAAATATCTTGAACTGGAGGCAAGTTAACATTAATTATATCATTTCATTAAGTGATCAAAAGACATGTTAATGTGGCAGTGCAAAGTGATGTGGCAACTCTGTATTGAGATGATTGGTGATCAATGGTGCTTGCCATGATGGGATACAGTAATTGTGATGTGCAGTGAGCTGGGAAGGATAACAAAGTGTTGAAGAAGTATAGATGTCATGGTTTTAAAATTGTATCTGGGTGTTTGTGGCATATAACACAAAAATCCATAGTATTATCCAGAGTTGGCAGTATTATAGTGTATGTGGAAATTAAAATGAAGTTGTTTTGAAGGTATTTGGTGATAAATGGATAAATCTGTGAATTCTGAGCATACAGAGCCTGAAAAGGCTAAGTCATATTTTGTAACTAAAGGATTCACTCAAGTTCAAGGTGTTGATTACTTTGACACTTATGCCCCAGTTGTCCACCTCCCCACTCTCTGCATCCTACTATCTATGCTGCATCTCATGATGCAATAATTGATCAAGCCAATATCAAAAATGCATATCTGCATGCCAATATCACTGAGGAGATTTATATCAAGTTTCCAAATAAATACAAAGAATTCTTCAAGATTTAAAAACATCTCAAGGGTCAGGATGTCTGTGCCAAGCTGCTCAAGTGTCTATATGACAAAAGCAAGCAGGCCAAGCTGGTACCAGACCCTAAAGTCAATATTGATCTCTCTCAGGTTCACAATTAGCAATGTAGATGAAGCTATCTTCTATCAGATTGAGTCAGTGACAAAATACACTATCATTGCAGTTGCCACAGATGACTTTACCATTATGGTAAACTTCTAAGAAGAGTTAAACTAATTTAAATGAGAAATCAGCTCTCATTTTGAGCTAGTCAATCTTGAGCTATTCACTGACTGCTGGGTATGCACATCACTCAGGACTAGAGATTTTCATGGGTGTCACTTGCAGACACTTATGTTTTTTTGTTATTTAAAAAACTTATGATCAAAATACATAAAAAGGATGAAAAAATAACTAATCTCCACTGTTTTTTAAGTTTTATTCAATGGTATTTGGGGTTTTATACTTCAAGCACATTAAGTATTTATAAATGTCATTCAAATATATAACCACTGCATGGAGAATCCAATATTTTAACTTAAAAGATTGAATTCTATAACTATTTATTTCTTCAATATATTGGACTAAAATATTGAGATAATATTTTCAATATAATTGCAATATTTGGGAAATTTCCAATATTTTTTCAATAAACAAGAATATTGAAACAATATTAAAAATAATCTTTTGATATTCTAGCTTAGATGTTGGAAAAAATAAATAGTTATAGAATTTAATATTTTAAGCTAAAATATTGGATTTTTCATGCAGTGAACCCCAATCACCATTGAATAGAGCTCAAAAAACAATGGAGATTAGTTATTTTTTCATCATTTTTATGTATTTTGATCATGAGTTCTTTAAATAACAAAAAAATACGAGTGTCTGTGAGTGATACTCATGAAGATCTCTACTCAGGACTGGGAGAAACACATCATTAATATTGAACAATTTGCATATATTGATTAAATTGCAAAATGATTTAGTGTTAAGGACATGGCCTTATTTGTAACACCAATGGAAGCAAATCTTGATCTAAATCCAGACTCACCTTCTATGTTCACAAACCAGTCATGCCATGCAAAAAACACTCTATTATGAACTCCTGGGCTCTTTTATGTATGTCACAGTTGGATCTCATTCTGAAATCAGTTATTTGGTCTCAGCACTCTTGCAATTTGTGGAGGAACCATGCTCAACTCACCTAAAGGCCAGATTCTGAATTCTCTGCTATCTCAAGGGTACACATGACCAGTGACTCATAATTGGTGGCCCTGATATCAATTCTAAGGACTATTACAATGCTGTATATACAAACCAGCCTGGGTGGAAATCTATGTCCAGATTCATGCTGTTCATGGGTCAGAGGGCTGTCATGTGGACTTCAAGAAAACAACCAATTGTCACCATCTCCACAGGTGAATCAAAATACATTAGGCTGATGCCAGCATCAAAAAACACCTATAGCTGCTACTTTAATATTTAAAACAGTGTCAGTTAACATCTGTAATTAATACATCAGAACTGTCGTGGACAGACCAGCCTATATAGGGTATTTTTACAGTACTGTATAATATATTAGTCAGCACAGAAATCCAGACAAATCATGTGATTGTCAGAAAATCTGGCAGCTCCAGGAATTGAACTTAGTTTTTAAACCAGTGGAAGACAGACCTGCAGCTCCACCATGAGACCACACAATTACTGTACAGATCCCAAACTCCAATTCCTGGAGCTGCCAGATTTTCTGACAATCACATGATTTGTCTGAGTTTCTGTACTGACTAATAGACTATGCAGTACTGTGAAAATATCTTATATAGGCTGATCTGTCCACTGATGGTTCTGATGCATTAATTACAGATGTTAACTGACACCTTTTATACAGAAATCTAGCAGCCAAGGCTGCAAAAAACATAATCTGGCTGCATAAGCTCCTTTCTGAGCTCTCCACCTTCATCGCAAACCTTTCCATCTATCCAACTGAACCCACTATCCTCTACTCTGACAGCCAAAATGCTCTCTCTATTGCTAAGGTTTTAGTGTTCCATGAATATACAAAGCATATTGGAGTCTGTTACATTTCATTCAGCAAACTATTGAGCAAGGCCACATCAAATTGCAATACTGTCCAACCAATAATATGATTGCTGATATTCTCATAAAATTATTGGCTTGTCAAAAGTTTAAGAAGTTTACGGAAGTGCTAGGCATCATATAAACAAGTCGCATATGTCTCGAGAGGGAGTGTTGGATAGTGTTGCTGCAGCTTCAGCTCAAGCTGCTGAGCTGACCGAGCTGATGCCTGAAAGCTCCAAGCCAAGCTGAATATTTCAGCTTGCAGCTTCACTGGCTTAAAGCCAGTTAAGCTATCAGCTTGATGTCTTATTAGACAACAAATTTATTCAGATTTTATGCTCTCACTATGCCATTTTCAAGACTTTCAAACTATTCAAAATGTACTAGGTTATGTTCAATATATGTTTCCTGATCTTACTTTGAAATTTCAAGAGCAAAATATTCATTTACACTCTTTTAAGGAAAAAAGTACATCTGTGAGAATATTGTACCCAATATAGAACTCATATATCTTGCACAGCCACATCTCAGAACAAATGTAGAAATCTTGTAAATAGCAAGAATATATATAAAATAATTTTATGGCAAGATATATACAGAGAATATAGAGAGGTGTTTTTATTGCTAAATTTGGAGGTCAAGCTACAGCTTGAGCTGGAGCCAGCTGGAGCCAAGTGGAGTTAATACCTATTTTGGCCACTCAGAGCTAAAGCTGCCTAAAGCCAAGCTAAGCCAAGCTGCAGCAACACTAGTGTTGGACATAATATTAATATAAGACACATATGAACTACATATTTGATTTTACTTTACTTTTTCATTTACAATGCACAGCCTCACATCTCAGCTTTTACCAACATACTGAGATTAATGTTATGTCATTCTATTCAGCAACACTTTCTTTTTCTCTTGAGCCTACTTTCTGTTACCATATCTGAGCATATACCTTGTTAACTCCAAGATATAAGACACTGCTGTGATGTGCTGGTCTTTTGGACTGAAATTCGGTGCAGAAAAACCAGTACAGTTTTGTACAAGTCTTTAGTTTACAAGTTTTTATTCTCAAACATGTTACCAAAAACAATCAGTTTTTGTCCCAATCTTTCTGGGAATCTTTGGAACCGGTTTTATACTCCCAAAGACCTATATAAATACATGCGGTCTTTGTCTCATCTTTTGGTCCTTTTTTCTGCCGCAAAAAGACACCTTGTCTTTCGGACTGGTTTTTTGTCAGATCTTAGTTAGATCTTTGGTAAGGAAACACATGTAAAAAGATCTCGATCTTATGGCAGGTTTTTTGACAGGTTTTTGGTTACGGTCTTTCGGTTCCAACACATGGACCAAAGAACAAAGGAAAGACCACCGGTTTTTGGTTCGTTTTTTTGTCCAAAAAGACCAGGCGAGTCACAAAGTGATGCGCCTTCAAGTCACTGGTGATGCGCTCTCGATTCCCCCAGACACTCTCTCTGCCTCTCAGTCGATGTCGACAAGATAGCGACATCCCTCCTAGGTAATCATGTCAAAAGACTGGTGAAGACAACTGCATTCAAGTATACCTAGGCATCAGAATACAGAAACCCTAGTGTATTGACAATATCAATGTAACATAGATTCTGCGTATCCGATATTTGACATAGAAGACCTTATCGAACATAGGGCTCTGTCGGACGACCTAGCGTCTCATCTGCTCAATGAGAGTATTCAATTATGATGGCAGGACGCATGACTTCATGAGGAAAAATGAATCGGTGGCGAGGCGCTGGATTAGTTCGCCCAGAGAGGACAGTACAGTCTGTACATGGGTGGCAGGGGTCATGTACACTGACCTGTTGGAGGCCCAGGGTTGCAATAAGGTCTTTTACGCAAATGAGTACCAGTCAGAGTGGGATGCTGGATTCTGCGGAGAATACTGCGATCAAGTCTTGAGTGAGGTATCCCACTTTGAAAGGGTTCTTGACAGGACCGACGTAGATGATAGTCAAGTCCCAGAGCCGGGAGAGGGATTGCAGACTGCGATTTCATCCGGAGAAGAATATTCGATGGTCTCAGTGCATAGATTGGACACGAAGTTCTTTTTGTTTGCCTTGGCTAAATTTCGTTGAGACAGAGTAGTTAACAAAAATGAACGGAATGACGAACCATTAGGGGCATCTTTATAGACCATGAAAGGGTTTCCGGTCTCAATTTGCGCATGCTACAACTTCAGGGTTGGAACTGATTTGGACGCAAGACCTTCTCATATTTCTGTATAGCTTCTGAACTCGTTGGCATAGACTTCATGTAGACTAGGAGCCTCGTTGAGGCAGATTAACAACCATTCAGCGTTGGCTTTGACCCATTTCATGCTACCAAATACTTGATGCTCAAAGTTGGCTTCCTCACTTACAAAAGATCAGGAATCCAGAAGATGCACACATGACTCTCTTCCTTACCGTGGTTCTTTCTAGGATTGAGGAATTCAAAGATGTCAGGATGCCAAAGTTCAAAATAGATGGCGAATGCTCCGGGACGCTTGTTACCGCCTTGATCGATGTAGCACGCAGTAGCATCATATGCTCGCAGCAATGGAGTGATACCATTAAAGTACCCATTGGTTGTAGCAATGTATGATCTGAAAACTTTGTTAGCCTAGACAGACACGAGCGACAAAGTCCATACCCAGTACGAATGTTATGAATGCTGAGACCAATACCCCCAGCCGTCTTACTAATCGTGGCACAGCTCTTCAGGTCTGAGATGGAATGTCCTTTATGCAGGCAGGAAGTAAGATGCGAGCTGAGGTTGAATAAGCTGGGCTCGATGCCCAGCGACATGGCGGGCAAGAACCTTGGAGGTTCAATAGGTTCAAACCCGGTCCAGAGCTGTGCATGAACCGGGTTCAAGCGGTCCATGGACCTGGCCAACCTTTGTAGCGAGGGTGATTCTTCCCCAGGAATTTGCCAACTTTAAGATAGAAGCGGATAACCATTGTGGTGAGAGGAAAGTTTTCCAAGTAGTCTTGTACACAACATCGAATTTTTATGAGTATAAATAAAGGTTATGATAAGTCACAATACTGAAAATGCACATGCAAGTGTGATTGTCATCACGCAATGTCACATTCCAACAGCCTTTGCTTTTCTTCATTCTTTAACTCTTGAATACCGTCTCCCGAAAGCTGAATAAGATGCCGATTTGTGAGTACACAAGTCTCTTTAGGATATATGGACTGACCAAGGGTAAAGGAATGCAAAACATGATAAAAAACTCAACGATGGACTGAAGTGAGCGCAATCAGATAATCGGAGAGCATTGGAGGATGATTGACCCTGAAAACAGAAGATTTTGGGCACAGTTGAGATCTAAATGGGGGTCGAAGAAACCAAAAAAAGCTACAGGTGCGCCAAGTTTGTGTAGCGATGATAGTTGATACCATTTCTCGTTTAGGTATAACGCCAGCTGGCGAGACCATTGACGCCAGCGTCTCGACTGGTATGGCGCTTGGGATACTCGACGACCAAGTTTTATACAGTGCTGAGGAGATCTATGACACGGAGTACAGCGCACAGGATCCATACTCGCTGCCCAACGATGGCAAGTTCTTGGCAATGACCGCAAACACGGAAGGCGACAAGGATAGTTGTACGTCCATGAGAACATCTTCAAAGATGTTTTAAGTTCTCAGTTTGCCAGAGGCCCAAGTCTTGAACGTCGTCGAGGCTTGTATACAATCTGGGAGGAAAATGAAGATGCGGAAGAAGATTAGGTTGTTGAACTTCAAAAGGTTATTTCAATCCAGTTGGGTGTGCAGAGCTACAAGTAGGAATGGATGACCGATGTTTGAGAAGTGGGTAGTGTGCAATGCAGTAATATCTTGAAATATTGGAGTTTGTGGCACTGAGAGAGCAACGGGGTTGAATTCAATGAGAAGCGTGAGAAGGAAGAGATTCAGATAATCCATGTTAGACGGCGGCATTCGGGGGTGTTTTCGGCGATTACTTGTTATGGTACAGTGGCGGGAGAAGCACGTGAGGAGGCACGGGATTCTTCCTAAAGTGGCTATGAGTAAGTGAGGGAAGACCTGCATGATTATGATCTTTCGGATCTGTGAAATTGCAGAGGGTCCGTCCGCAAGATGGGCAGAGGATTGGCATTACGGTAGGCGGGTACCGTTGCATCATACAGGATTTGCGCGAAGTTTGGACCTCTGTGGACCAATAAGATTCTGAAAAGACTGAAGACTTGTGTTGGCGATACTGCTGGCGTTGTCTCGTCTACAGACAGAGGAGATTTTCAGGCTTGACATCTCATGATCCCGAGTGAGTGGAGATGTTGCTAGCTGTGTGTCTGATTCAGTCATTTCTGAAGCCTGAATTCCCCATGTACTCATGAGTTGATCTAAGATCGGAATGATGTTTTCAACATCATATCAGGACTGTTCTTTTTCCGCTGCTCTGCAACATTGGAACACCAATATGCATACACACAGGCAATTGCTGCTCGGCCTTTCCAATGTTGGTGAATATGAGTCTCGTGCTGAAGATTGGGCCTATGTTCGGATTTGCATGCAGCGAAGGCTGTTGGATAGACAGAAGTCAGCATGAATCAAAACGAAGCGCAGGTGAGGAGGGAAGGTCATGACAGGTTGATAAAATCTGATTCCTGATAGACGCCTTGGAAACAAGTTACTAGAAGCACCGGCTCCTACCAAGGTGCAACATCGCCGTTCTTAGTTGATGGTAGTCTGCTATCCGGCATGGTGGTGGACTGTCCTTTGGCGTCACCGATGTTGACGAAGCGCAGATACACTTCCATTGCTGAAGACATCGCATCCGATGTACAAAATTATCGGTAGCAGAATCTGAAATACCTTGAAAGACTAAAGGCTGAGGGTCAAGTGCTAAGACAAGGTAACCGGTTCCTGAGCAGTCGTCAGGTTACACCCACATATGTGGAGGATCTGACAGTTCCGCAGTGCAAATAGCCCTCAGATGTCGGCGATGCAGTAACAGAAACGAACATCATTTTGCAACCCTCAAATAATATCTGTGGAACACTAGAAAATACCCGATGTGAGTGGATGCGTTTCTTGCATTGACCAAGGGTAAAGGAATAATGAAAAAACTGAAGAATGGGTTGAAGTACAATGTTGGGGTTGTAGTGCTCGACGTTCTGCTCAAGTTGAACTTGCAATTTGAAGGTGGAAGGCAGAAAACGGTTCTGAATTTCTAAGCATGTTTCCGTATTACATGAAGTTTTGTGACAGTCGTTCACTAGGATATGCAATCAATTATTAGGTCAAAAAAAAAGAATTGAGCGTAAACCATGTACACTCTTAATTATCATAGCCTTAAGATCACAGGGACCATTCAACTCGAGATGAAAACGTTCATAGCAGGCGGGTGAGGGTACAAGGGCAAAATGTGCTATGACAGAACTGAGGACGATAGTGGTGCTTGAGAGTAACAGGTGACAGTACCAGACCAAGACACAGCTTATATGCGGAGACATGGGATGAACGATCAGAAACAGAGCAGACATGGAGATTTGCAGATTCCACGGACAACCAGAGGGAAAGAATGATGACAAGATGCCGATTTTAGAGCTCCATTTGAATTGTGACAGATATAGAAAATGCGGTAAATTGGCATATGATCATATTCATTGGCAATGAAAGTTCAGCAAACAATAGCATGGGTCAGGACTCAGCATATTCAGTTTGGGTGATCGCTTGTTGGTTTACGCAGCATGAGGAAGATGAGAGGTTTAGTCAGGACACTTTCATTTCGAATTCACCAGACCAGATTTTGTTTACTCATGGTTGTCAGCAGCCTTTGCATTTGATCCTGATTCGCGACTCCCTTTTGCGACTTCCGAATAAGTATGCTTCTGGTCCTTTCTCTGAGGAAAGCTCCTTCACCCATATGTGAATATTAATGTGAGACGGGTTTGCATTGATGTTCTTTCAGGAGAACTTCAGGAGCTAATACAGTAGTCTGGTAACAAACAAAGCCTCAAACTCACTCGTGCTCGTGTGGTGGGTCGTTCACTAATAGTAGCCACTGCTAGGTTGCTAGTGACTGGAGCTTCAACTGAGAAAATTTACCTTGCATTTCCTATTTTAGAGGTGGATGCCGCCTGCTTCACTCCCTTACAGTCTCGGCAGTAGAATGCCATGCTCAGTCATGAATAGTGCAAACAGTGCTGACCACAACCCGCAATGGGGAGTTATAGCACTTTCAAGTCCTAAGTATCATCGTTGTAGTGCAGTGGCCTTTCAACACTGTTTGAAGTTCAAACTTCGGTCAGCGTATGAATTGCTACCATTCACACAAGGCTGCCAAATTAAAGCCTTGCCTGCAGGCCCCGAAAATTACAGGCCACTCAGATCAGATCTAATTTTTGAGAGACAGAAACTGACGATATCCTAAAAGAATCTGCTGATTTATTTGGCAAGCTTGAAGCCGCCACTTGTATAAGTACACAGTAGTATAACAACAAATGCGGTGAAGGGCTACAGAATCCATAAGCTTGGTTACCTTAGATGATAAGTAGCTGATAATTGCTCACCATGGTGCTTCAGTCGACGTTTGGTTCACTTTATTCAAAGTTTTCCCATTCTGAATGGTCCCGTATACTCGAAGACGGTAATGTGATTACCTCCACACCACTATTTGTACGAACTATGCCCCATGAAGCCATAGCGGGACATCCATCGCGGCCAACAATCACTGCCAAGGAAGGACTGCATGCAGCAAAAACTGAAGCCATTAAGTGCTTGCTTTCATCTTGTTAGAGATCGTTCTCCTCGATCTTACAGTTCTTGCCTGAGCAAACTCCACCGCATTCCAGATCCTCTATTGAGCATTCTGTGACTCTGTAGTCTATGCAGCAGTTCCATTTGAAACGTTACAAATTTGAAAAGAGGGAAAGGTAAGGAGCGTAATCGAGAGGACAAAGCGGCCAAAAGCATGTACGGTTCGAAATTGTGCAAGCAACTCGATATCACTCGAGACACGACTCGCGGTCCGACTGCTTAATCGCCACAATGGCAACTGCCGAAAGGAACGAAGAGATAAAATCATTATTGCGCACTGTGTACGGTAGGTACAAGATAGAAAGGGCATGGTGTTAGCAGAATTATAGGGCCTAAATATTTACAAGAAAGACGTGTCTAAGTAGCTGCATGCTGCACCCAATTAAATGGCCAAATTGCTGGTAAGGACCACCTTCCTGGTTCAGCTTCATTGCTCTGGTCAGTTTGATCCAAAGTGTGGTCCCACTGATAGACATCCGCAGAGGGCAAGGTGGGGGATGGAGTATCTGGGGCTTCAAGCTCCTATCAGACAAGTGTTGGATCAGGTGTGGTCTTGCGGGAACTTGCAAAAGCAGCTTACCTCAGTAACACGTACTGTTATTGCGGAGTCTTGATTCTGTCGATCAGCCATCTGGAGGCAAACAGTCTCAAATTGACGGTCTAAGAAGACCCTAAGAGCAGACAGCTGTAGCAAACGTGAGCCTTCCAGATTGAATGTCGGAATGTAAGAAACAGCACTTACATCATTCATTTCTGCGTCCAGGGCCTGTCACTGGCTAATCTGCTGTTTAGCAAGAGCGAATTGGGCCTCCACTGCAATTGCCCTGTCCAAGTTTTCCTGGCTGGTGGTTTCAAGCCTAGCAAGGGTATGCCGAAGAGTTGTAACCTGTGTCAAAGACAGTGAAGTGAGCAAGGTAACCTCTAAAGACATAGCGAGGATGGCCCTACCGTTGACCGCAGTTCTTCAATGCTCAACTGTACAACATTAAGGGCCAGCTGTACAGAAATCATCCGTTGGGACTTTAAATCGGAGGGCACCGGTACACTTACATCTTTCATGAGATCCTGTTGATGCCTTGGATAACTTGCTGATGCTGTGACCATTTCAGATTGGATTAATATATGGAACAAACAAACGAAAGCTTACATGTTGTCTCGCTTCCTGCAAGAGGACATTTGTGGTATGTTCATGCATACTGTTATTGGTAGTACGCTGTTAAAAACTACTAGTTAAAGACAAAAACAAGACACGGAGGTAGACTCACTTTTTCACGTTCATTAAGCAGCAAGACCTCCATATCCTTATCGAAATTCACTTCAGCTTCCGTGCGCTACAAACATTGACTTTAATCACAAAGGCAATACCAAAAGGTGAGATACTTACAAGCTGTCTCTGCCCCCTAATTGCTGCTTCCTTGTCCATCTTGTGTAAAGAAGCATTCCAGTTAAGCTAAGGTGTCTCATTGAGAAACCATACAAAGACAGGACGGCGAACATACCTGTTGCATCAAATCGGTAACCTGGCTCTCAAGGTCTTTGATGAGCACATCATTGTTGGCAGACTGGTCTAAAATACGTGTCTGCATCAAAGTCAGCTAGCTAGAATTGAAAGACGATCATGGAGTAGAACTAGCCTTCCTTGGAGGCTCTTGGGGATGTGCACTGTGCATCTTCCTATTACCGCGATGCAAAGGAAGACTCCCACGAAAAGCAAAAGAATTCTGAGACAAGGGAGCACCACCATGTTGGAAAATGCTGGGAGGGGAGGCAGGAACTGGGAGTTCGATGGGATCTGGCTGTACGACTGGACGCTGATCAGTGTCGGGAAGGTCATTGATAGAGGCGTAAGAGGATGGCGCAAAACCTCGTGACTGATGGAAGGACGATCGCCATGGTTAGAGTCGTCCTCGCCAACAGGGACCGGAGAGCTGTCATCGGAGATGTCCTCCTCAACAGAGGCCAAGGAGTTGCCGGAAAGGTCGCCCTGAATGTGAATGGAGATCAAAGGGCCAGTGTTGAGGTCGTCCTCTTCAACGGGGGCCAGAGAGTCGTGGTTGAGGTCATCCTCCTCCACGGGGATTGAAACGTTCATATTGACAGCATCAAGACTGATGGGAAGCTGGTTGGAGTAGTGGTTGTCACCATCCTCTGAGGAGACCCTGTTGGGTTCGCCTGACGAATGACAGTGGGGAAGGCATTGAACATGGCTTGAAGCATAAAAGAGGAGATGGAAGTAGATAGATGGAAGTAAGTAAACAATTCGGTCTTTTAAATTCGAGAGGGCTTACCCAAAACAGGCGGTACTACAAAGGCATTTTTTCACAAAGAGCGTAGGTGTAGAGACGACCACAGAATCCAAACAGCAATACCACCGCCCACGGTACGTCATGACCGACTGACCATATGCTAATATCGCCGCTTATTATTGAACAGAACCTGCTGCTTGACATTGGCGGCGCGATCGGGAGAGCGAGAGATGGCGAGAGAGTCCCGATTCAGAAAACAAAGCAAGGGTCTGCCAAGCACAACTTCGGTCCGAAAGTCCCGGTATTTCGGCCCAAGGCTGATCCCCATGCTCCCTGCTTGCATCTGCCTGCGCTCTTACTTCCTTACTCTGGGATTACCTGGGTATGTATTTTGTCTCTTTAACTCACAGACGGAATAGCTAATAATTTGTACTTGTTCCGTCAGGGAAACCACGCTATTTGCACACACAACTCACTCGATCGACACCCTTTGTTCGAATCTATGTATATAACAGAGCACTTGGAGGTGTTCGGGATCTTTCCCTACCTTTCCCCCCAGCATGTCCACCGGTGGTTCCTCTTGCAACATTCCATCTTCCCCCCCCCTCGTTACCGTCAGTATCCAGCCTCCGACCAGGGTACGACACCCTTGGTCATTATCAAAGACCGCCATCGAGTCGCCATTCCTCGGAACATCGCTTTGCAAGGAGTACGTCCAAATCTTGTTTCTTCATAGGAGACTGACTCTGCCTGTCTGTAAGCTTTATGATGCCCCCACTCTGGAAGAGCATATCAACCAGTTATTGTTACTGGACACTTATAGAACAACCAACACCCTTCTCGGGTATGAAGGCGTGGACGTTGTCATCCCCGCTTGTTACTTGGGTCAATTGATTCCTTTCATCAAACCCTCGAGCTTCCGCAGCCTGTCAAGGTTTGGGGTGGAAGAGCTTTCCTTGGCGAGACACTGACTGTGACCCTCTGCTTGGCCTTCGTTTTGACAGTTTTCCTGTGGTATCTGGCGTTTTGTTTGCATTTTTGCTACTTGTGAGTTTATTATGTCGTTTTCCTCTTATTGTTATCTGAACCAATTCTCCAGTCAGGTGTCTTGCAGGCATTCCCTTTCTGAGGCGATACGCGCTCTTGGTTTGGCCAACGAACAGCAGGTCAAAGTTCTGTCTGCATTTTTTGCACAAGCTGTCTCTTCCATCTGCCATGTTTTGTGAGAGCTTTGATTTCTAACCATGTAACAAGTTCTGAACGATGTTACCTCTTATGGGTATCAGGTCAAAGGGTGTCCTCACTTTCTATGTTATCGTTGTATACATTTGTCAAGGAATTGCTTATGTGTACTGTGAAGGGGCGCCAAATTACTTCAAGCCTTGTATTTAGTGTTATTTTCTCCCATTGAACATGCTGACCAATCTTTGTAGGCTACCACAGGCAGAAGAGGAGGGGTGGCTTTTATATGAACCACCATCTTCTTGGTAAGTAAAACTTTGTCAATAGAGTTCCATTTTCTTTTAGTGAATAGTATCAATTGAATAACTACTTTCTATTAATCTTACTTGATTATCCAAGTCCGAGTCTGAGTCAACCAATACTACTTCAGTTTTTCGTTTAAACAGGAGGAGCACTTCTTTACTCCCAGTCCGAGTCTGAGGCTCACGCCCTATGCGCTACGCGAGTCGCGCCCACGTGTATGTCACATGACAGACACGTAGCATCCAAATTGAAATTCAAATCGTCAACAGCGACTCGCTTTTGATGACCACAACCACTCAGTCGAAGCACTCTCTGCTCTCTTGCTACCACCTTTGCTAGATACTTGGTGCTCTCTACGACCTGGATGTGGCTTGTGATTGCTCACGAGTCCGTGCTTGCAAGCTGCCAGTATTCGTTCCTCCTCTCGCCTCGGTACCTTGGGGGTCCCTTCACCTGGATGTGGCTTGTGCCGATTCGCAAGCCCGTGCTTGCAAGCTGCCAGGTGTTGATATCCCAAGGCAATGCCAAAAAGGAAACCTCGAAACAATTGGGAGCTGTACAAAATGGACTTTGCTTCAAATCAAGTCAGTCTTGTAGCCGGCTCTTTCTCTGTGCCATATCTAAACATTCCCTTCTATCCAGCCAGAGATGACATTCCAACTCCTCCAGATGTCGTCATAGTTCGTGAGAAGTACCACCTTTGCCACATTTTGGGCCGGAATTTGGATAGAGGGAGCGTGCAGTCGCCGTGTGACACCCACATAAATTGGAAGCGCCGACGACCTACTGCTCAGTCTTCATTCCTCTTCAGGGTCTCGATCTCTCCCAAGACCTCGACAGCAAATCCATCACCAAGCGATCGAACAAGAGAGATTGGATCCCCTTACCTTCTGAGGGAATGTAGGATCGTGGTATGGACTGTTAATAGGCGTGTTGAAGTGAAAATGTATGGTTCAGTTCGTGCTCAAATACTTTAGGGTGTTCTAATTTATCTGTTTAGGCTCGTCATAAAATTCCACGTTTTGTAGTTCTGGCCTTGGGCAATCGGCGGCCAACTATTACTTCGCTGGTTGTATTATTTCCCACTATAATCCTAGCCACAGAAATATTCCCTAGGAGGAAATGGTATGTTCTAGTGGTCAAGCTGGTCAAGATGCGTTCTTATGGATTATGTCTCTTGTAGATGGAAGGTTTTGCAAGTCAGAGGATCCTTCGAGAAGACCTTCAATTCTCAAAATTAAAAAGGGTACGTATATCTGAGCCCTGTATCTTTGCTAAACCTAATGTAAATATATTTCTACCAGAGAAACATCCTGAATGTCCTGACGTCATTTGTCACAAACCTGAGGGCTGCCAGCAGTCCTCTATGCCCTGTGGCGACGGTAGTTGTATGATTCCTGCTTGAGGTAACACTTGAGTAGCGCTCGTATGGGCCAGCATGCTGGGTAGGGCTTCAGGAAACCGTACTTAACCATGGCCTAATTTTGCAAATTATTAGTAACACAGATATTGTCAGCATCCACAATGGGAACCAACCTTCCTGATAACCATATCCATCTTTGGGTCGTCTTTCTGTTTCCTATAGCAAAGCTGGCAGTTGAGGTACTGCGAAGCCCAGTCCTTCACGTCGCTCTGTTCGTTGTAAGTCAATCTTCTGCATCAAATTGAAAATCTGATTTTTAATGCACTCACCCTCAGAGCGTGGTATTGATCCTTCGACCACCCATATTCCTGGAGGAGCTTTCTGCCTAGACTATAACCACTGTTTCCGGGCCTTCCAGGCTCCCCGCCAGGTTGTTTGTACGTCTTTGGGATTGACATGGCAGAAGGAAGCGCAGGTGCCAGGATGGCTGCCTGATCATCGGATGGCGGTATTGCTGCTGGACCGACCACAGAGGCAGGCATCATTGTATCTGTTGCCGCTGGGGTAGTGGTGACATTCACAACAGGATCCATCGGAGGCTCTGATGGACCAGGTTGACTCGGAGGTTGCGGAGCATTAGTTTCCAGGTTGACTGTAGGACCTTCCACCGCAGATGGGACAGGGGCAAAGTCACGTCGTTGTTGTCTTTGGATGATGTAGTTGAAGTTGACGCGAGGAGTGATGGTTGGAAGAGAGTTTGAGGATACCAGCTGGAATTTGATCTGTGGCGTGATGAGGGGAAGATGTTTTTCGACATGGGACGACATTAGGACAGTTCAGGGAGATGGCGTTCAGAGAGAGTGTGTGTGTGTGGCGATAGGTGGAAAAGAGAGGAATTGGTGAATAGCAAAGAGTGGCTTAGTTGATGATGGAGCAGTGGAAATAGTACTGGTGCATCTTGCATCCTGTCTTTTATACTCATTTGTTGATAACCCATATATAGGTAAACAAGGAGCTCTTAACTTTCCTTCTTTGTACAGCCCCATTGTGCGCCATCTTTTGCTGCCACTTGATGTGTGCGTCGCAATATTTGGGGTACCTCGGGATGCAAGCTTCTCATACCACTGCGTTGGAAACCATTATCTTCTCCAGGTTCTGCGTGGGGCATGTATGTAGAAGCGTCGAATCTTTCCCACGCCTCGCGGCTATTGGTGACTCTCCCCGGCCCATCATATGTTGTCACGTGGATGCGAACAAAGGAAACCCCGCCATATATATACTATCATGGAGGCTTGCCCACTTACTGTCTTTCAACCACCACCAGCCACTTCCACATACTTGCCTGCTTTCTCATTTTCATTTTTGAAGCCATGTCTGCATATGAGGATTATGAACTGTTAACCTGTTTGGAAGGCAATGGTGCGGTCAATGCCTTGGCATTTTGGCAGAATGGTCAAGTCCTTATCAGTGGCGGTGAATTGTAGTTTCTCTTACGCCGAGCTAGAGATGTATTCATTTGCTTTAGGTGATGATCAGACTGTTTGTTGCTGGGATTTAAGAACTGGCACCTGTTGCCAAACAGTCAAAGACCACCGTTGGGGCCAAGTTGTTGCCATTGATATCATGAACGATGCTGGACCCAATGACTCCCTGCCCGCAGTTCTCTTTGTTTGTACTGGTCGTGGAATTGTTTCCCTGATTCCCATGTCAAAGAGAATGCCAGTGAGTTTGTCGAATTTCTTTTGTATTTGCAGGGTATTCAGAGTTTTCTGTTTTCTGCAGGAGTTCAACACACAACATGCGACTACAATTGAAATGTTCGTGGACTCTGTTGAGGCCCAGGCTCTAGACCCCATCAACCGGCGCTTTGCTGTAGCCAGTCATGCTGGGACAGTCAAGGTATACTCGATCCAGGACTATGGTAGGCGAACACTTGTCCCTTACCCACTGTTGCTAAATCCCTGTGATTATCTGCAGCGGCTTTGACACTGCTTTGGGAAAAGGACATTAGCGACATACCGTGCCACGTCAGCTTTTATGGAAACAACAACGATGAGTTGTTGATTCACACTTTGTACAACAGTGAAAGGTAAGAGTATATTCGGTTTGTAAGCTGTTTAGAAAAGTAATTCCCCAGTTTGCTTTTTGGGGCCCAAAGTGGCGATGCAATTGCACCAGCTCTTCAACTCTCGGGAGGGATGTGAGTGGTCCTACTTATCCGTATTGAAACTGATATGACAACTCCACGCAGTGGATCTGCAACCTTATCCCCAGATCATAAGGCCATGGCAGTCCACAACTTGGTCAACAACAACTTCGATCTTTACAGGCCTATTCAGTCCATTGCTCCCATACCTTTAGATATAGGCGCTCGTTCTAGGCTTCCCAAAAAAAGTGCTTTTGCTGAGGAGAACGCTAGAATGCTGGTTTGTGGGGGCGAGGATGGCACAGTGCATATATTCGATGTAAGCACTGGTAAAAGTGTCCAGACTCTTGAGCATGATAGTGGTAAGCCCCTTTATCCTTGTATCCTTGCTTCGTTGACTGTACATGCAGACACCAGCACTATTTATGCTGTGGCAGTGAGTTTTGAACATTCATGGACCACTCGCCCTCCAATGATTTGTTCTAGACCTATTCTTCTCGGGATCAACACTTCTTAGCTAGCGGAGAGACTGGAACGTCATCTCAAATCTATGTGTGGAGTAAACCGGTAAGTCATCAGTGTCAGGAGTTAAGCTCATCTGATGGGTTGGCAGACGGACCTGAAGATCCACAAGAAACAGCAGCGCCTTCAACAAGAAATCAACGAGGCAGAGGCGGCCAAGAGAGCGGTGGCTGTTGAAGCAGTCTGGGAAGCTCGTATGGCACAACTTCAAGCTGAGGGTGCAAAAGTCTATCTCTACCCCCCTTCAGAGGTTTTGGTGGGTATCTTTGGTCTTTTCATGCTTTTCCTGTTACGCAATGAAATATGGAATGGTGCGTCTTTCCTAACTCCTGTGTCTTCTTCATTACCAACGAAGGTTTCCAGCCTTGTGGAGTGTTTGGCAGACTGCTGTACAACCCCGGTCTGAATGCTGAAAGTACCACCTCCTCATTGCTAAGTCCAGTTTGCACGTATTTCTTTTCCTTGACTTGTATTTTTTTGTAAACTACATGATAACTTCTTTAATTCATACCACGGCAAAATGAAGCTGGATCGGATTTTCAACTTTGGCTGTGCCACCATCCGTTTCGGTGTGATTACATTACTGTGCTCGGAAATCGGCCCGTTCCGCATGCAGCGGAGTTGAAAGAAGAGGCTCCCAGTCTTCGCCTATTTCACTTCCCTCTAGAGTCTATTGTCGCTCCTCTTCATCTGGATATCGCTGGTCAAGCCGGGACATCCCTTTTCTGCATTAGCGGCTGGAGAAAAACTGTTTCGTCTATTAAAGTGCCCAACATTGCAACCTATATTCTTCCCAATCCTATCGCGCCCTTGCCTCATCTTTCTCAGTGCTCTAGGATATAGCCCCAAATTATTGACGAAGTCCTTTCATCATTCCAAAATCCTTCTTGTCTCTATACCCGAAGGCCTTCGGCGCACTCACAGAAAGTGCCAATGTGAAAGAAAAAGCAACAACCTCAGATCTCAGATTTCCTGGGAACATACAGGAGGGAAAGATATAAGTATACACATAATCAAGAATGCGAGAAATGGACGCTGCCCATGCTTCGAGCGTTGATGATGATTGATCGTGACCCTCCATCTTATTGGCATCCAGCCGCGATGCTCGAGGCCGTTTCCCTGCAGGCCAATCATGCCCTATGCAGTCGTTAATCATAGAATTTCCTCCATCCACTCCTGTATCTTCTCAACTCCATAAAATCATTCTCAAACACCGTTTCTCTGTCACTGAATGGATATGTGCCACATTATCCACGAGCATCGATTCACCTGCCTTGCGACATGAATCAAAGTCGTTGATCACCAGTGTACCATCTGCATGGACCATGATGTTGTTGGGATTGATGTCGTTCTGTGAAGTAGTCAGATAGTTGCCCAATTGGGTCTGCAAAATCGACTCACATGTACAAGACCAAGACCATGAATGTGTTCAATACCTTTCTTAACCTGATCAAGCGACGATTTGATATCCGACCTCGGAATCACGCTGTTTTCCACCGCGGCATCTAATGCTTGCCCATACTGCTTGAAACACAGCCCGACCATCAAACCATTCTTCTCAACATATCCATAGTATTGCACCACATTCCGATGAAGGTGATTCATCAGTATCCCACAGACCCGAGCCTCCTGCATCATAAGCGGCCAAATGGCGGACCTGTCAAGATTCTCTGGATGAAAGTAGTACATTCTGCCAACCTTCACATAGCATCATCAGGCAAAGGTTCAGGGGTGTGGATTAACCGGGTGGTGGGGCAATTTGGTATAGAGACCGTGGTACGAGATTCAGCTTCAACATCCATGATTGCGACATCATGGATGAAGCATCGCTCATGATTGGTGGGTTCAACAGTGGTCACGAGGCTCAGAAATCCAGGTTGACTGAATAGACAATATTTGCAGAGAATTCAGGCTCAGAGAATTAGCGTCCAGCTCGCTGAATGAAGGATGGGTGAAGTAGTACATGTCGGTGGGTTCATATTGGGTGCGTTTCGCCGCCGGCATCAAATCATTGATGCTGGCGCTACGCATGTCTCTCTTACTTCCCCGACCTCGCATACAGCATGGCGGCTAAGCGCAGAGCGTGTCGCCTCGTCTTTGTCGAGAGGCTTCCGAGTGGATCTTTGGAAGTAAAAGAAGTCTTCCCCATCGGACTAGAGGAGTTCTCGTAGATGGAAGGGTCAGTGAGGCTATGTCGACCTCTATTTCTTGCATGATCTCAATGTCGCCATACCCATACTTCGTTGCGGCGAACCGTCTATCAAATCTTCACCACTCCTGGACATTGGCTGGCTGGCTACATGAGATCCTGTTACAGGTCTAGTGGGCCTGATGATAATTATATGTGAACAATGGTGACCCCAGGCATCTGGCTTTTATCCCTTTCCCCTGACATATACTTTTAGCTCTCTACCAATTCATCAACATGCATGCATGGGGAGAATTCCCGATAATGCTACGGCTTCAACAGCGTCTACCGCCAAGGCCGAATACCACCATGGTCAGGGAAGGTTGCGTGCTATCGTGCTTAGAAATAGATCAAAAATGTGAACAGCGCAGATTCCTGCCGCCCAATTCCGACGTTTGACGATGTTTCCGACGCCTCTCACATTGGTCTGCGGTACAATTGCAGGTTCCCTTACATTTGCTCCACAGTCGTTAATTTGTTCTCTGCACATTAAGTCTCTGTCACCGATTCCTTCATAAGTACTTTGTGTGCCTTGTAAAATCTTCCAATAAATCATAGTAAAAAAAGCAAGTGTCATATATTAAGAGACCAGATTTGTGAGGCTGTTAGAAGCGGACGGAAAGAATCGGGGACCAGCGTGGAACGCATCTACCATGGATGCGATAGCACATGTGCCGACAAGTCGGCAAGTCGACAGCACAGCCACGGACTCGCACTGATCTTCGCCTATTTCACTTCCCTCTAGAGTCTATTGTTGCTCCTCTTCATCTGGATATCGCTGGTACCAATTTGCTTTACTCTTTTCTACTTGTTCAGCAGCACCCTGAGCCGCTACTAGCTGGTGCCGGTGTGGGCCAAGCCCGCCTGTGGCAAGTTCGAGCCCCCATGTTTACCCTCCCTCCGATTATCATAAGCCTGTCGCACTCAAGGGAAGAGTGTGTTGTGATCCAGGTATGTATACTACTTTCTTGTCAGATATAATTTTCTCAATCTCCTTCATTCAGGCTCCAACAACGACTCCGTCTCTCAGCTTACTCACCCCACAGTACGCCATATGTCCTTATCCACACGCTCTTGCTCATGTCATCTTCCTAGTGCGAACACGAATCATCCCTGATGGCACACAATCAAGCCGGATGTACTTGTCAGTGCTGGCCACGCCTAGCAATTGTTGCTTGCGCCGGTAAGGGTCTTCTCCCAAGAAACTTGACTCCATGCTAATGGCCATGATTAGTACCATCCTTAGGTGTGGAGGCTGACAAGATCATCTTGGGTGCCGTGGTATGTCCATCGCTTGTCTTTGTTTTGTCTCTCATGCATGCCGCTGTAGGTTGAATGCACCAGAAGGATCCCACCAAGGTAGGGATGAGAGAATTAAAGAGTAGCAACAGCGGTTTTTTAAATCATATGCGGATGAACATGTAGACAGAATTGCTTTGAAGTGTGGAAAGGAAGGGTTCGAGTCGGTGCTCGATGTTACCGATGCGGTCTGGATGTGAAGTTAGAGCTGCTAGACCCCGCAAAGCACCGGTTCAAAGGTCGATAAATTCTGCATGGAAAGAGGACCTGCGTTCTTCACCAAGTACGCCGCCTTTGATATCCTAACCAACACCAATCTCTGACTACTCATACAGCTGAACTCTATAACCACCAGAACCCAGTCTAGGAAGCAGTGCCTATTCATCTCTTCGCAGTCACCTTTCTCTCGTCTCGCCCAGGGAAATCAACTATTCACAGCGCCGGAGCTGAGCTACTGGAGATCTAGTAAGCGTCTCTCGGATGAGGATAACTTATGGACCAGACCGAAGCTTCGGTGAGGTTGGCTACACATTACGGTTTCCGTCTTACATGAGGTTTTTAGGTGTTTCTTATCCCATGCGGGCCGTGTGACAACCTGCCTTTGTCTTTTCTTTCTTTGTTCAAAGTCCTATATATATGGGACCTACCCTGACTTTCCCTCCCTAATATCTACCATCGACCATAGCACCTCTCCATCTCCCCGCATCTCCTTTCATCTCACTTGCAGTAGAAATACACCACAACATCGCTTCCCATTTGCCAGCCCGATGGATGGAAGCAGAAGTTGCCACTCTCAGCTTTGACCATGATCACCACTTGCGTCAGACAACCTTAATGGCCTTAGCACAGACTTGCCGAGGTCTTCGGCCGATCTACTTCTCTCTTTTATGGGAAGTCATCGAGGAATATGCGGGGAGTTGACTCTGGGTGACGGCATTGACTGGTCAAAGCCTCTTTTAAAGAGATTCCAGGCTATCTCTGACTTTTCTTGCATACACCAGCATATCCAGTGCGTGGTACATATTCGCTTTGGTCCTACTTCTCATCTATCCTTGGATGTAGCATTGTTTCGGTGACCTTGACAGATGTGGGTTATGACGGCGATGTGGCTGATGTGTTTCACGCATTTGCATCAGCTCTGATGTCTTTGCCAAGTTTGAAACACTTGAGAATTTACTGGCCTATACAGTTCAAATCCATGAAGAAGCTGGAAACAGCGTTTCAGGGCTTGAATTTGCCTTCTCTGACAATGCTTTCCATTTCCGTCACAGGTTCCTTCGTCCTCCAACATTGCCCCAATCTTTTTACTGTCAATGCGATTTCTGCCGTTGGACACTCCTTGGAGGTTAGGCATTCCTTTGTCAAAACCGTGGCAGAAGCGACTACGCACAAGCAGCTTTACATGTTGGGACTGCATCCCACTGGAGCGTTGTTCCAAGGTAAGCTAACTGACTCCATTACCGTTATTCAAACTCAACGTCTCTCGAAGATATTGTCGAGCGAGCAAAGCCGGACTTGCAAGGGCTAGGTTGGATTACCATCTCGAACCGAACTGCTCTGGTATGTGCCCTATACTCTAAGAAGGCCGCAGATCCATTGATTTCTTATACAGACCACTTTCTGTAGTCTTTGCCGTTTCCGTGATCTCCGTGTTCTCCGTGTGGAAGTGGTGTGCTGTCCCGACTTGGATGGGCATGTTGCAGCGGTCATCGAGGAGCTTGCACGTATTCTCAGTGAAACAACGGCATCACCAAAAGCAGTCAAGAAACTGTTGGTCCACCGTGTCGGACCTCTGGTGGGGTCTTTCATGGAATGGATCTTTCAGACCCAGGGATGCGAGGAATTCCATATCAGCTTCTAGCTCTGAACTGCTGGGATTGATTCTGTAGACCGAGAGCTGTTTATCTTTGGTATGCCACTGTTTGTGTAGTCAACGACAATGCGACTAGTTTGTCCGCTTTTTGTTACCACACTTCCCGCGAAGTGTAACTTAACTCTCATCATCAAGACTGTGAACCTGACATTGACCCTGCTCATTGACTCTGGGAGGACTACTTTTGATGGATGGGACTCAACTTATCTAGATGAAACCCGAGGAGAATATATGGATTGTGAATTATCATTCTGAGCCCTGCGAAATGGGAGGTTTTCTGAGCTTTGGCAAAAGTGGACGGCTGGAAACATCAGCAACGATGGATATTTGTGACTATACTAAACAATAGTAAATCATTAGTACCTATCTCGCTTCCTTTCCGACAGATACTGGCGCCCGCCGCCAGTCCATGTTATAGTGAGAATCACTTGCATATCACATGACTGACGCACAGGACCTGGACATCTGGCCCATTGTTGAATCAACCTCTTTGACTTTTGCTTATACTGTGAAAATTCATGTTTCAAAGATCCAGCGTGACTGTGCCCCAGCCGGAAAGGGAGGTGGGGGTGGGCAGACACATACCTTTTCACACATGGCAACCAGTGGCAACCTTCTCTTTGTCCACCTTTTCCATGATCATGCCGGTCTTCCCTTCCTTTGTGTTTCTTGCTTCGTATATAAGCAGTTCAAATCCCCACCTTCATACTCCCTCTCAGACTCACCACCACCACCACTACACGTCAAATGGACCGCACACATACTACATCAAACTCTAATGTAAGGATGCTTATGATGATTGAACTTGATTATTCTCATAACCGTTATCACTTCCACAGAGGCAATCCCTGCGATCAACGCTCAAGCATCTGCGGAACCAGCTTCAGCAGATTCCAAATCCTCAAGGCGCATCCTTTCAAGCAATTCTTGGACAGCCCTTGCAGATGTTGCTGGGAGGTTGGCTGACCTTTTCCAAGAGCATACCGGGGCACTCAATTTGGTTGTCATCAATGTCAGGGCTTTATGGAGGACCCTTCTACCTTGGGTGCTGCTTGTTTTGTTGCACTATGTGGTTCTCTTGGAAAGGATTGAGGGTGTTCCCCATCACCGCCTCCTTTCAAGCGACGATTCTAACCTGGTATTCCCCCTTCTGTGCCTGCTTGCCCAGTTGGCTACGTTCCACGACACCAGAGAAGCTATGGCTCAATCTTTGGCCTTCGTCACAGTCCTTACAAAGGCCTGGATGATCCTTATTCCACACAAAGGATTTCGCCTTCAAGTCACCCTCGCCGCTTCCGCAGTGGGCAGTCTAAACAAATCTCGTCATCTCGCTGCCATTGCTTCATTCACTCCTCATCTCTCTCTACCCATGCTAGAATCCATTATGCATGAATTTTTGCTGGGGCCTGACATGGACTATGTACATCTGGAGAGAGTGATGTGGTCTATGGACAGGGTTATATGCGTGTCACCCAAAGGTAGCATCTTTTGTTCCTCTTTGGCGATTCGCTGGATCTTCCAATTTGCATGGCATCTTTCCAACCTAGAGTTGAAGAACATCACCCTTGAATGTCTCAAAGCTGCACTTTCCCTCCTCGAGGCATGCATCCTGCATGTACATTTCCGACTCGTGGAAGAGTTAGTCGACCAAGGGTTATTGAGATTGATTCATCAATATCCTTGGGGCCTGGAGGCTCATGACGAACAACTGGTTGGGTCATGCAGCCGTATAATCTGCCTTATCACGGGTTCCTTTGTATGGCTTCCTGTCCTCAAGCGAGGGAAGTCCCAGATTCGCTACATCCTTGATTTAGACAGGACATCTCTGCCACCAGTCCTTGCTGATTCTTGGGACTTCTTGGCGGATACTGCGCAGAGATATCGATCCCATTACCTTGACCTAGTTGACAACGCCTGCTGCGATATTGTATGTTCGTTTCATGTGCTTGATCAAAGCTTCTCTGACCTGATATCCCAGTGCGGCAAATCTGGCTCCAAGTACTGTGGCAGATGTAAATCAATTTTCTACTGTTCAAAGGACTGTCAAAGACATGACTGGCTTGACGTTCACAAGGTGGTTTGTGAAAACTGGAAAGGTCAATCAATTGCTGAAAAGATGTCGGCAGCACGCTAACTGAAGGCTGCAGAGTTTGGGGGTGGGGAAAAATTCCTTATGTCCTTCCATAGGCACATCATTCTTTGCGAAATGTACAGCCTAGGTCCAAAGATTGTCCAGGGTCGAAGCTCCCATGCGGACAGCGAGCAAGTCGCCGAAGGCGATGTTATAACCTCGCTTAGCTTTATTGGGGGGCTGCGAGTATCTTATAGGACTCTGAACGCTGGAGAAGCCACTTGGAGGGAGCATGGTCTTTATATGCTTGAAGTGAGGACGAGTGGCAGACGCTATGGATCTGTGAGGGCCAAAAACCTCTATGAGGGTGATGGCCTCACAGAACCTTTGGAGCTAGTTTGGTAGTTAACTGAACCCTGTATGGGATTAAACATTGGTGCTAAACTTAGTATGATGACTGAAGATGTATTATTGCATACTACTTGATAGAATCACATTAATACAACCACCATCGCCACGGGGCATAGAGGACTGCTGGCAGCCCTCAGGTTTGTGACGAAATGACGTCGGGACATTCAGGATGTTTCTCTGGTAGAAATATATTTACATTAGGTTTAGCAAAGATACAGGGCTCAGATATACGTACCCTTTTTAATTTTGAGAATTGAAGGTCTTCTCGAAGGATCCTCTGACTTGCAAAACCTTCCATCTACAAGAGACATAATCCATAAGAAGCATCTTGACCAGCTTGACCACTAGAACATACCATTTCCTCCTAGGGAATATTTCTGTGGCTAGGATTATAGTGGGAAATAATACAACCAGCGAAGTAATAGTTGGCCGCCGATGCCCAAGGCCAGAACTACAAAACGTGGAATTTTATGACGAGCCTAAACAGATAAATTAGAACACCCTAAAGTATTTGAGCACGAACTGAACCATACATTTTCAACTTCAACACGCCTATTAACAGTCCATACCACGATCCTACATTCCCTCAGAAGGTAAGGGGATCCAATCTCTCTTGTTCGATCGCTTGGTGATGGATTTGCTGTCGAGGTCTTGGGAGAGATCGAGACCCTGAAGAGGAATGAAGACTGAGCAGTAGGTCGTCGGCGCTTCCAATTTATGTGGGTGTCACACGCGACTGCACGCTCCCTCTATCCAAATTCCGGCCTAAATGTGGCAAAGGTGGTACTTCTCACGAACTATGACGACATCTGGAGGAGTTGGAATGTCATCTCTGGCTGGATAGAAGGGAATGTTTAGATATGGCACAGAGAAAGAGCCGGCTACAAGACTGACTTGATTTGAAGCAAAGTCCATTTTGTACAGCTCCCAATTGTTTCGAGGTTTCCTTTTTGGCATTGCCTTGGGATATCAACACCTGGCAGCTTGCAAGCACGGGCTTGCGAATCGGCACAAGCCACATCCAGGTGAAGGGACCCCCAAGGTACCGAGGCGAGAGGAGGAACGAATACTGGCAGCTTGCAAGCACAGACTCGTGAGCAATCACAAGCCACATCCAGGTCGTAGAGAGCACCAAGTATCCAGCAAAGGTGGTAGCAAGAGAGCAGAGAGTGCTTCGACTGAGTGGTTGTGGTCATCAAAAGCGAGTCGCTGTTGACGATTTGAATTTGAATTTGGATGCTACGTGTCTGTCATGTGACATACACGTGGGCGCGACTCGCGTAGCGCATAGGGCGTGGGCCTCAGACTGGACCGGGAGTAAAGAAGTGCTCCTCCTGTTTAAACGAAAAACTGAAGTAGTATTGGTCGACTCAGACTCGGACTTGGATAATCAAGTAAGATTAATAGAAAGTAGTTATTCAATTGATACTATTCACTAAAAGAAAATGGAACTCTATTGACAAAGTTTTACTTACCAAGAAGATGGTGGTTCATATAAAAGCCACCCCTCCTCTTCTGCCTGTGGTAGCCTACAAAGATTGGTCAGCATGTTCAATGGGAGAAAATAACACTAAATACAAGGCTTGAAGTAATTTGGCTGCCCCTTCACAGTACACATAAGCAATTCCTTGACAAATGTATACAACGATAACATAGAAAGTGAGGACACCCTTTGACCTGATACCCATAAGAGGTAACATCGTTCAGAACTTGTTACATGGTTAGAAATCAAAGCTCTCACAAAACATGGCAGATGGAAGAGACAGCTTGTGCAAAAAATGCAGACAGAACTTTGACCTGCTGTTCGTTGGCCAAACCAAGAGCGCATATCGCCTCAGAAAGGGAATGCCTGCAAGACACCTGACTGGAGAATTGGTTCAGATAACAATAAGAGGAAAACGACATAATAAACTCACAAGTAGCAAAAATGCAAACAAAACGCCAGATACCACAGGAAAACTGTCAAAACGAAGGCCAAGCAGAGGGTCCAGTCAGTGTCTCGCCAAGGAAAGCTCTTCCACCCCAAACCTTGACAGGCTGCGGAAGCTCGAGGGTTTGATGAAAGGAATCAATTGACCCAAGTAACAAGGGGGATGACAACGTCCAGCCTTCATACCCGAGAAGGGTGTTGGTTGTTCTATAAGTGTCCAGTAACAATAACTGGTTGATATGCTCTTCCAGAGTGGGGGCATCATAAAGCTTACAGACAGGCAGAGTCAGTCTCCTATGAAGAAACAAGATTTGGACGTACTCCTTGCAAAGCGATGTTCCGAGGAATGGCGACTCGATGGCGGTCTTTGATAATGACCAAGGGTGTCGTACCCGGTCGGAGGCTGGATACTGATGGTAACGAGGGGGGGGGAAGATGGAATGTTGCAAGAGGAACCACCGGTGGACATGCTGGGGGGAAAGGTAGGGAAAGATCCCGAACACCTCCAAGTGCTCTGTTATATACATAGATTCGAACAAAGGGGTCGATCGAGTGAGTTGTGTGTGCAAATAGCGTGGTTTCCCTGACGGAACAAGTACAAATTATTAGCTATTCCGTCTGTGAGTTAAAGAGACAAAATACATACCCAGGTAATCCCAGAGTAAGGAAGTAAGAGCGCAGGCAGATGCAAGCAGGGAGCATGGGGATCAGCCTTGGGCGAAATACCGGGACTTTCGGACCGAAGTTGTGCTTGGCAGACCCTTGCTTTGTTTTCTGAATCGGGACTCTCTCGCCATCTCTCGCTCTCCCGATCGCGCCGCCAATGTCAAGCAGCAGGTTCTGTTCAATAATAAGCGGCGATATTAGCATATGGTCGTCGGTCATGACGTACCGTGGGCGGTGGTATTGCTGTTTGGATTCTGTGGTCGTCTCTACACCTACGCTCTTTGTGAAAAAATGCCTTTGTAGTACCGCCTGTTTTGGGTAAGCCCTCTCGAATTTAAAAGACCGAATTGTTTACTTACTTCCATCTATCTACTTCCATCTCCTCTTTTATGCTTCAAGCCATGTTCAATGCCTTCCCCACTGTCATTCGTCAGGCCGAACCCAACAGGGTCTCCTCAGAGGATGGTGACAACCACTACTCCAACCAGCTTCCCATCAGTCTTGATGCTGTCAATATGAACGTTTCAATCCCCTGGAGGAGGATGACCTCAACCACGACTCTCTGGCCCCCGTTGAAGAGGACGACCTCAACACTGGCCCTTTGATCTCCATTCACATTCAGGGCGACCTTTCCGGCAACTCCTTGGCCTCTGTTGAGGAGGACATCTCCGATGACAGCTCTCCGGTCCCTGTTGGCGAGGACGACTCTAACCATGGCGATCGTCCTTCCATCAGTCACGAGGGTTTTGCGCCATCCTCTTACGCCTCTATCAATGACCTTCCCGACACTGATCAGCGTCCAGTCGTACAGCCAGATCCCATCGAACTCCCAGTTCCTGCCTCCCCTCCCAGCATTTTCCAACATGGTGGTGCTCCCTTGTCTCAGAATTCTTTTGCTTTTCGCGGGAGTCTTCCTTTGCATCGCGGTAATAGGAAGATGCACAGTGCACATCCCGAGAGCCTCCAAGGAAGGTTGGATGCCTGGGCAAAGAGGAGCCGCAGCCGATATCTGTTAGTTGTCTTACTGACCCGTTGTCACCCTCGTCTGAAAGGATTTATTTAGTTAAGATTTGTTAATGTCTCTGAGAAGTCCGAAACCCATATTTCGGAACTCCAGAGCCAACTTGCTCAACTGAAAGCAGAGGTTAGCTTATTTTTTGTCTGTGGGAGAGCATTTCGCCTGATGATGATTACCCTACAGCTTGCCAGGAAGGCCGGTCTCCATGAGTCCGAAATGCAGGCCGTGTTTGCCAGGGAAAAGGAAAGTGTGCGTATTCTAACCTATTATATTTCTTTCTTTCTCAGCTAATCTGTATTATACAGAGCACACAGGCTGCCCACCACCGTATGGAGTACAAGGAAGCTGTCCTTCATCATGAAGCAGAGGCAGTGAGTTAGTCATCCTTTTTGCATTGACCATTTCTCTTGACTCTATATCTTCTTTCCAGCGAGAAGCAGAAGAAAAAGAGCATTTCGAAGAAAGGACTCGTTTGCTGCGAGAGGAAGAGAATTGTGTGAGTTTGATCTCTTTCTTTTTGCATGGCTTTTCAACTTGAACTTGCGGTTGCAGTACCAAGACGCTATCAAGTCCTTTCGAACAAACTTCACAGCACAAGTGAGCTACTGTTTATATCTATGGATAACAGTCTACGTAGTGACTACCCTAGCTTGCCCCCGCCTTCCTCCTTGCTGGCTATGATCCGGTTGTTTACGATCTTCAACAAGCGGTAAGTTATGTTCTCTACAGATTACCCATACTTGCTAACTTAAACCCAGGTAAGTTTGCTCCGGCAAGACGTTGCTATAATGGATACGATCAACCAAGAAAACTTGGCGGGGCCGATGCAGCCCAGGAGCAACTCGCCGTAGCTCAGCATCAGATCAGTCAGCGCCAGGTGCAAGACATGGAAATGAGAGATGTAAGGTACCTGTTTACTGTGCTGAAATTTTGGCTCCTGACGGTTGTGTTAGCTGTCGGCTCTTCGAGTCTTCTTGGAAAATCAATTTGCCACGGTACTAAGCCGACTCAAAATCAACAGGATGACAACTCTGTCCGTACCTTTGAGTTGCTAACACGTATTGCTGAGGTGTACTTATTTGATAGGTTGTCTGTACTTCGGATACCCCACTTCCATCTCCGAATTTACCTGCACAGGATGGTGGAGAGGGCCTGGATGCCATGCCCAACTCGGCCCCTACAGGTATCTTCCAGCTGGAGGATCAAACTCCCCATAGGTCAAGTAGCGATGTTTCCGAGGGAGGAGTAGAGCCTTACCAGATACTTGGCCCTGCAATTGACAAAAGGATTTTACCATTATGTTGTATCCATTGAGCGGTCTAGATAATAATTAGTAGCTAGTCTATTGATGGCCATCCGATCTTAGATGAAGATTTGAATGTATTACTGAGTGCTCTGATACTTGTTGAAAGTACTTCCTAAGTTGGTCGCGGTGTGCAGTCAAGAATGTTTCTCTCTGATGCAAAGAGTGGATATCTTTAGCAAACAAGGCAAGTTTGGTTACCTGAGGGAGAGAGTGGATGATCTTGAAGGAGAGCTGCACTTAGACCATTAAATCTTCAAGGAAGTGTCTCTGTTATTATTTGACTTGTTCGAGTTCAATGCGAGTCGAGATCAAACTTCAAATGCTGCTGACAATCAAGAGCAAATAAAGCCTCGACTTGCTCGCTACTCACCATCCAATCATCATCCAGTTGTTGACATGGAATGTAGACTGAGTAACTGAAAGTACTATATCCAATTGTGTGTCTCATATCTTACAACTCTGAATGACAACAAAGATATAATTAGCCATAGATTTAACATATAGTAGCATACCACTACTCCTTTCAGCAAACTTTCAAGTCCCTTCGAGCGTGCACCACTTCCTATCAGTGGCACTCCCATGACTACAACGGCCCCCAAAGGTTAAAAATTCAAAGGTTGGAAGTTAACAAAGTTACATAGTTGTCCATTGATACAACTCAATAACCTGCTCTCTGAAAACAGAAATTGAGCGAAGGGATAAAGGGATCAGGGGGTTGGCTTACTACGCTGCGAAAACCTCGGCTTGTCTAAGGAATGGCACAGGAGTCACTGAGGGAATCCTTGAGAGGTTGGAGGAAAAGTTCATCAGAGCCTAGAGGTTAGTACGCGCACCAGAAGCCTGGGTTCCTTTCCAAAGATTTAGATTCTCAGTGGTCTATGAGCATTGAGGAGTAAAGAAGAATAGAGAAATAAAGAGTCCAGCTCGCCGCCGGTGGACATGTTGGTCTATTATCTGAACCTGCAGTTGCCTCTCGATGTAGCTGCCATTTGCAAAACCACCGATGTTGACTATGTGGCTTTCAGCGGCTAGCTCAGCTGCAGGATACTATCGCCGTTCTTGTATGTGGGCTACACTGGGACGATCAAACGAGTCACCCTGAGTAGATTGAAAGTCGGATCCCGCAGAGCAGAGGTCAGGGACGCGAATAGCTTTCCCACTGTAGTGATCCTGATACAGAGCATCATACTAGACTGAGCCCTCGTCGTCGAGGACAGAGCCAGTGTTGCCGCCTTTGGTAACAGCTCAGTTTCTGCAAAATGGCACAAACGAACAGTCGAGAAGGTGCATCCGAGATATGCAAGACACGTTTGTCTTGACGTCCTGCACAACGACCCCTTATGTATCAATGTTCCTGGATAGATAATGTCTAGGTGACAGGGCAAAAATCCGAACTTTGAATTGCTCACCAGACGGATCCCCACGTGGGATGACCATTAACTTGTGCGGTGTTGCCCTCCACTTTGTTCAATATGTACACTTGGTCCTTATTGCCGACGAACATCTGATCATTGTCAACAGCTACAAGGAAGCGAAAGTCTCACCATCATAGCACCGACTTCCGTGTTTCCTCCATCTGCAAATGTCCCTGCGGTCTGTGCCCAGATAGGCGAATTGGTTGCTAGCGTGAAAGCTGGCAAGGTTGGTGAGGGTATCATCGTGAAAGTCGTAGTCCCTGCCGGAAATGTTAATAGAAGGGAAGAGGAAAGAGAAGAGAAGAGAAGAGGCCGTGAAGCCCAAAAGCGAGCAGTGAACTCGTTTACCCATATGAACTGGATGACTGACTTCTGCGACACCTGCGATGCCATTGTCCATATATGTTGCGACATGGTACTGTGCAACAGATGATATAATGGTCACAGTGCGAAAACCCTGATACGCACCTGGAGCAGTTGCCCTAAGTCAGTTGTTAAACAAGCTGCAGCACCCTCCTGTTCACTGTTCCCTCTTTCACCTGGGCCTCTGGTCAAAGCACAATCAAATTTTGACTTCAACACCACTCACCAGAGTGATGATGATAGCTCTAAAGACCATAAGGCATATCATAGACTCGCTAGCATTTATCCCCTCGCGTCCCCTTGTCCTTGGGGTAATTGCTAAGGAAGGGGCAGACCCGGACGGGGACTTGGGCATCTTCATGGACAAAGAGAATGAAACAAGATGAGATAGAGATACAGGTCTTGAGAAGAGCTCTCATGGTCTCAGGCGCATCAGATGGGAGGAGAACAGAACCAGACACCTGCGGCTTCTGGATGGGGCCTCTTGGTTGACAAAGTATGGGATACTCGACGACGGCGGCTGGTCGGTGGAATATCGATATTGAGACAAGCAACGCAGAACATGTACAGTACTAGTAGGAGAGGAGTGAGTTGAAGGGTAGAGAAATTTTTATTTATTTATTATTTACTTTTGATAATACGGATATGCTGAGATGACGTCATACATCCCATATTGCCTGCCAAGCACTTCTCTCAATTTAACTGATCTCGTAGTTGTAGCCAAATTTTGTTCAACGATAATGTAGTTGGTGAGTTCAATTCTGTCCACATGGAGGTTTGAGTACAAAGAGAAGCTTCACAGGTAGAGAAATAAAAAGCATATCAATGGTAAGTGTATCACTACCTCTGGCGATAGTAAACTACGTAACGAGAAATTGAACAGATTACGTTCTTGAAAATCAAAGTGCAATCGCGCCGTTCTCTGACAAGCCTTTCCTGTCCCTTTTAACTATGATGGCCAAGAGTATAATTGTACCAGCCCTCCCTGCTGTATTCCTTGCAGCAATGGTAAGCTCGCTTCTTCCTCTGACCGCAATGGGGGATCTGGCCTTTGTTAGCCCCCCTGAATGAGTCACGAGCAGCAAACTACCATCCAGTGGAGACCACCCTGGTTTTTGCTCAACTGTCTCTGCAGCACAAACTGTAAAAAATAAATCCCGGAAAAGTTTGCTCTTATCTATGGTACATTTGTGGACCATCGTGGGTTATATACCCTTTTGACAATCGAAAAAACTTACCTTCTGGCTTCTAACAATGCTCACAGCTCTGTGATCTTTCTTTCTCATCCCAGCATTTGTAGTTACGTTGACATCGACACAGCAATGCTCCGTCTACAACCAACTCATTCAATGTCGCGAGACCAATGTTGTCACTAACAAAGCTACCTTGAAGGTCGATGCAGGACCGATAGACCCCTCCAAGCTGGTCGAGTTCAGCTGCAGCTTTCCCAGAGTTGTTATCACCCAAACGGTGTGAGCTGGTATGTTTGCCTTCCACCTGTCGTCGAGGTTTGAGTGCTGAATATGCTGCCTTTAGTTTGAGTCCTAGTGCTGCAGTAGCAACATTTTCGTTATGAATGATGGTAAGCCTTATACTCTTCTATGGTGTATGATAAGGTGGGCCTTACCAACAAGTTATAGGAATGTTCACTGCAGTAAACTGCATAGAAGCTATACAGGAAGTATGAGAAAGGTCGTGCGTGCAAATCAGTTTCAGCCCAGAAGTTGTGGCATGCAATTCTCGACAGGCAAGTTGAGACTGGAAACCATTTCACGGCCTATAAAGATGCTGCTAATGGTTCGTCATTCCGTTCATTTTTGCATGCAGTTGCCAAGACCATCACATTCAACCTGAATCAGATCATCGATGTCAATTACTATCCTGTCCCGGAAGCCCGCCATCCGAACTTTCGACACCGTCCTATTGGTATCAGTGTGCAGGATCTCGCTGACACTTTCATGGCTCTTCACATGCCCTTTGACTCTCCGCTCACCGCTATTTCACCCAAGAACATCTCTCTATCGGGGTAACGCCTCCCTCTTCCGGCTCCGGTACTTGCCTAATTTTACGTCGGCCCTGTCTAAGGCGGAATACCTCACTCAAGACTGGATCGCAGTATTATCTGGCAGAATCCAGCATCTCACTCTCTGGCGGTACCCATTGGTGTAAAAGACCTTATTGCAATCCTCAGCCTCCAACACGTTGGTGTACATGACCCCTCCCGCCTGTGTACAAACTGTACTGTCCTATCTCGCACGAACTGATCCAGTGCCAAGCCACGGATTCATTGTTTCTCCCCCATGTGAACTCGCTAGACCTCATGCGACAGTGGCATGACATTGATGAAGGGATGATCATGGATATAATTGCTACTGTATAGGACAGGTAGCACATGGTTCGCGAAGCCATACGTCTCGCTGTCATGCTTGAATAATCTCATTGAGCAGATGAGGTGCTGGGTCGTCCGATGGAGCTCTGCATTCGAGAAGGTCTTCGACATCAAATATTGACCAGGCTCACTTTTGGACACCTCCGTATCTAACGGTATCTTCTCAAAAGAAAAGCAGACATTTCTTGAGTCGGGCTGCAGGAGCTTGTGAATAAACGATTACGGATATGCAGAATCTATGTTATACCGACATTGTCAATACACTAGGGTTTTTCAAGCCTATCTCAGCTTGCTGCTGAAGCTCGGTCAAGATTGCTGGTGCCTTCTGGCTACCTGGGAAGGGAAGACAACAAGTTTTTTGACATGATTACCTAGGAGGGATGTTGCTATCATGTTGACAGCGACTGGGAGGCGGAGAGAGTGTCTGGGGGAATTGAGAGCGCATCACCTGTGACTAGAGAGCGTGTCACTAGGTGACTCGAAGGCGCATCACTTTGTGACTCACCTGGTCTTTTTGGACAGAAAGACCGAACCAAAAACCGGTGGTCTTTCCTTTGTTCTTTGGTCCACGTGTTGGAACCGAAAGACCGTAACCAAAAACCTGTCAAAAAACCTGCCATAAGATCGAGATCTTTTTACATGTGTTTCCTTACCAAAGATCTAATCTAAGATCTGACAAAAAACCAGTCCGAAAGACAAGGTGTCTTTTTGCGGCAGAAAAAAGGACCAAAAGATCGAGACAAAGACCGCATGTATTTATATAGGTCTTTGGGAGTATAAAACTGGTTCCAAAGATTCCCAGAAAGATCGGGACAAAAACTGATTGTTTTTGGTAACATGTTTGAGAATAAAAACTTGTAAACTAAAGACTTGTACAAAACTGTACTGGTTTTTCTGCACCGAATTTCGGTCCAAAAGACCAGCACATCACAGCAGTGAGACCAGTATCATCACTGTCACCAGTACATTCATGTTTTCTATTGACTCCCCACTCTCAATACCAGTTTCTATATTTTCTCTTTGATCTCTCTGTTTGTAGAACAGTTGCCATATGTTTATCCTCATTTCCCCCATTCACTGCACTAGGATTGCTATCTAGCAACATTTTCTAGGCTTATCTCATATTTTCTCATATAGATTTGTGGTATTCATGTTATACCTGTTTCTGTCCTCTCTTGTTTCAAGAGATCTCTACTGGCTTACAGCCAAAGCTCATAGTACTCTACTTCCAAGGGTACTACTCCACTGATTAGAAAGTTACAGTGTATACTTGGGTATTGAGGAATTGATTACTGTATGAAGGTGCCCTGAACTCACTTGCAAACACAATCACCTTGATTGCTGTGTTACTACGTTAATTATCCAATCTCATTCTGAGTTTGGTATTGCCATTGCTATGGAAGTTTAGGCTCATCAACGAGACTGATATGCACCATAACAGAATATTCAAATGGTGTAGCATAGGCTTTTCCTTTACCCTCATAAAATCCAGTTGATGGAATGCTTTTCTCTTATGGATCATCCATTCTTTTAGCTCTGCAAAGAGTCGGTTACTTCTTGTTCCTATCTAGTTGACTCACCTTCCCCCAGTATTTATAATACAGAATTTATTGCTGATCTTTATTAAGAAAAGTTCATACTAATACTGGGACCAAAGTCATATATGAAATAAGTGGGTTTCACAGTTGATGAGAATTCAAAAAACAATCTCGAGAGACATTTGAAAGAAGTTTGAATGTTTATTGAAATAGTCAATGCTGAGAGAGCAACATTGGGCATTGAGGTTTTTCTTGTAAGGCTGAATGTATTGGTGAGCTCCAGTGTCTTGATAGATTGAGGTGTTAATTCTAGGTTTTTGCTATAACAAGCCTTAGATTAAACTGGTCTTTTAGGATACAAGCTAAACACCAATCTTAATGATTTATTTGGTGATATGATTTATTCTCATCTCTCTTCTTCTTCTACCAATAACTCAGTGTTTTGTTCTCCTAATATGGTTTTATGAGAAGGGATGACCTTGAGAAATTAACTCATTCTGCTGGCTGGGTCTCTGACTTCTTCCAATTGGTCATAAACTTTGATATCCATAAAGGTGAGTGATTCTGGTTGTTGCCCAAGCCAGTACTGATCAGTGTATTTGAATAGAAGTTGATTGCCACATTTTAAACACTTCCTCAGACCTGTCCAAGTGGCATAGAGTAAGTGGACATTGTTTGTTCTGTGCAGTATGTTTATGAACATTTGTTTGGGATCTACTTTGAAGATAACCTCCCTTTCCAATAGGAGTGATGCTGCAGAGAGAAGAGCAGACTGGAGTCTGATAATAGTTAAGACTACTGCTTTAATCAATGATGGCTGTAGAAAATAGCAAGGTCTATTGGAAAACTGACCAAATTCTAGGTCTAGAATGTTGTCTGTGGAAAGATTGAAGTTATCATAGTATTGTACTTGGTAATGAGTGGAATGATCATCTTCATTCTTTTCTGTGCTGTATTCTTCAATGATTTGTACCATAGGTGAATGCATGTAGCACATCTCCATACCAGAATGTGTTAACAGCTTAATAGTTGAAGGTTCTGGCTGCCAATGCCACAAGGGTTTGGGTTGTTATAGACTGATACTTGATTTGCTACTGTAAAGTTTCTCATTGCAAGTTTGAGTCAGTTCAGAGGGAATGCTTCTCAATGTGTTCACCACTATAAAGTGGCATGCAATGATCAATGGGTGTTCAAGTTTATAGTTCTGGTGAGTGTTTCTTTAGATCTTAATGGACATGGTCTAGCAGACAGAGTGGTGCTAGTTAATTGATATAGAGGAGGCATAGTGATGAGCAAGTAGTTTGGTAAGCTACTAGAGGAGAAGAGACAAGTCTTTATTTACTAAGAGACCAGACTAGATGGCTTGTAGAAGACTAAGAACAAGACTATCCCTTTAGTGTAGTCTCCAACCTGACACAGATCTAAATTGAGATCACATAAGTCAGGATAAAAGAGGTACTTTATTCTTCTAACTATGGCTCTTTATATATTGTAATCTAATTAGCAATATGAATTAGTATGAGTCCATATAAGTCATTGCTGCATAAGTTTGAGTCAATTGAGTCTATCTACAGCCCTTGAGTCTATACTACTTAAATTACATTAGAGATGAGTCATTTGTCAGTTACAGTCTATAGCACCTTTGCTTTTTCCAACTGTTCAAGCTGCTTATATGTCAATGCAAGGTTGTTTATAGATACCAATATGTTAGGATGATGCTCTCCAAGAACTTCCTTGCAAAGCTTGAGTGTCTCTGTGTGTAGCACCTTTGCTTCTTTCAACTGTTAAAGCTTTGCATATATATTTTCAAGATTACTCATGGATTTTAAGGTATTGAAGTGATGCTTTTCAAAATAGTGTTACAATGTTTCAAAGCCTTCTGATATATGTGTTTAGTCTTTTCCCATAATCCTGCATCTTCAAAAATCCTTTCAAAGGAACTATAAGCACTAAAAGTACAAAGGTTATTTTGATCAATATAGTTAGCATGAGCAAGCAGTAACTGCCAAAACTGATAGGTAACATCAGTGGTACTATAAGATGTTGCACATGCTAAAAGAAGATGTGCTATATGATATACTTTATTTTTATCAACAATAGTCTCTTGAATGCAGATATGAAATATGGGGTGAAATGAGAGAGCTTTAGCACCAGTATTATATACTGTAAGAGAGAAGTGGCTCAGCTCATCAATACTGTCATTTCAAGACCACTCATGTGGAAAGAGTGATAGAAATTTCTTCAACTTCTCAACAGCCAGAGTTTTCTCTTTTTCTTCAGGCTCAAGATCATAGCCAGTAAAGGCAGCTGCCTGATAGAACAGCTCAACAGGTATAGCTGTGTGATGGAAGAAAGCACAGATCTGCATAAAGAGCTGAGTTGAAGAGCTGAGCTGGTCAAAGCTAAGTTGGAAGGCACTAAAGACAGTTTTTTAATAGCCATCAAGTGATTTCATCTTGTATTGAGAAGCTGTTTGGATTTCTGTTTAAAGAGAGAGAGATAGATGCTAAGAGTACATGTTGCAGTTGAGGCAATATAAGCACCAGCTGTAGCTACAGCAAGAGCTTGGCAGCCAAGTGTATTAACAATATCAGATGCAAGCTGCTGATTGTTGTTGTTGCAGTCCTCATGTGCATGTTTCAAAAGAAGATTGACAGCCTCACTTTGTTTAAGATCAGAAAAATCAAGGTAAGCACCAGGAGATGTCATTTGGTTAATCTCAGTGAGGTAACTGGTGATGATAATACTGCTACTATGGGTGATCACGATCTGCAAATTTTGGTTTTTAGCATGTTTTAGCAAGTTGTTGGCTTCGGGTTTTTTTTTGATACTTCAATGAATGTATATAACTAATACTGCATGATAATTTTATTTGTAGGCATAGAGGAAGCGTTTCGAGACAGCAAAAACTGGCTGAAATCAGCCTTTGTAAAGACCGGCTGCCTCCAGTTTCACACTTGTAGCAATGAACAGCCTCAGAATGACTTGGGTGCATGATTAAGGCTCATTGTAAGAGTTGAAAACAAAAAAATTCGAACCTATTGCTTGAGGGATGCATGAAAAATGAGAGATACATTGGATTTAGCATTACAGAATGTGACAATTTCAATGTCCGGTATGCCGTTTTGCGGTGACAATGCAGTGCAACCATGTTGCTTCTTCAGAAAGCCACAGCCGGCATCATCGGACTTACCATTTGACTGTGACATTTGCCATGACAAAATTTTGCACATTGCGATTTTTTGACACTTGCACCTCGGCCACCATCCGATGCTTGCTCTACTCCATGAAATCCCCAAGGATTTTTAATTTAGCATTGGAACACATTTAAGAAGATACATGTAAATTTTCAAGGGAATGGAGCACAGGTGAGAGCTACAGAAAATCATCTATCAAAAATTTGCATTTCCCAACCACCCATAGTATGATTGCACTGTAGAATGTACTTGCTCAGTTTGACCTTTGGATCATCTGCATTATAAAAAATGAGAAGTGAATCCTCCTGCATCCTTCTCAAAAAATCCTGAACATCATTAACTGATTCACCAACATGAGCAGCTTTGCCAAGCTTCTTGAAGTCAGCAGCAAGTGTAGCATCTGAGGTGGCATTAAAAAACCAAACATGTATAAATCTGTTATTGGCTTTCAATATCATAAGTTAACTAATTAAAAAAAAGTCTTACCTGGATGTGTCTTTAAAAACAAAGTTAAGCACCAGCTGTGTCTTCCCAGTTCCACCCCTTGCCACAATGGTGACAATATGTCGCAGAGGAGCAAAAGCTCTCTCAATGGACTGATGAAGCTATCAGCAGCCTGCTGGTCCATGAAATCAGGCAACTCAAACTCACAAGCTGGTGAAGCAAAGCAGGAAACAGCTTAGTTGGTGCTTGTCACAAGAATGGGATTATGGAAAGAGTGAGGAAGATACTGGTCTAACTTCAAGGAAGGGTCTGCATTCTCAAGAACCAGCAAGAGAGGTTAATAGGCACTGTTATTGGCCTTGATACTGTGTACCATCAGTTTGAGTCCATGCTGAGTGCTTCAACTGAGCTTGCATCCAGGACAATGGTGGTAAATCTGGGACATATTAGCCAATATAATATCACACAATAGACTACTACTGACCTTGATGAATGATTAAAGCTGCAAATAAAATCTGAAAGGGCATTACTGTCTGTGCTGAAAAGTGTAACCACAGGCACAGCAAGCATTCTTGACAGTTTCCAGAGGTCACCCTCATAGCCAGTGAAGTACTGGCTTGGAAGAGAGCATGCAAGCACATTAAGATTGAGGAGTGAGGGTGGAGTGGGATCATGCTGTATGATTATGAGAATTTTCTCCACACCATGATATGTCTTCTTCTCAGTGAGGCATATCTGCTCCCCAGTGATGTGTGTGCCAATATGAATCTTTGTCTGCAAAAAATGGATCAGAAGATTATTCAGAACCAAGTGCAGAGACAGAGTTTTTGCACCTGAAAGATCTTGATTGCCATATCAATGTATCTGACATATGATGTTGCTTCTGCCTTGAGAGCGCTGCACTCTAGTATCTATGGAATACAAGGCTGGTACGCTCTATTTCAAATGCATCTGTGTCTTAATACCCTGGATACCGCTGTATTGCCAAATATAGATATGAGTTTTTTATAAATATAATAAATACAACTATTTTGGGAAAACCTTTTTAGTACTGTAGCTCCATGTATGGAAGCAATAAAGGTAAGGAATAAAAGAGGATTAATTGTGTTGTTTATAATCAACATTTGAATGGTGAAAAGAGTGGTCAGTTGCTTAGGTTAGAGTTGGAGGTGTTAGACATGTCTAAAATTCTTAATGATGTCTGGGTCAGGCCTAGGGATGCCCACCATCCCCTATATATGGCGGATATGAGTACCGTATATACAAGACTGTACCTGTACCATCAGGCCTTCAGACTCCTGGTTAAACAGCTAGTATATTCTAAGTCAACAGCAATACTATACTATTTTGACCATTAATTCACATAACATGTAACAAGGCCTTGTGAAGTGAAGCTCCTGGTATTTCATAACACATAACAGGTGCTCTGCAGAGGCAGTACACACTTAAAATGGTAAACTTTCAGGTCCAGCTGACACCAGAGACCCTGAATATAGTAATTTTACATCATTTCTTGATGAATGAACCTCCAATCATTTGGCCATATAGCATAATGCGTAACACCCCATGAAGCTACAGTCGAAATAGTACAGTATATGCCCAAGCCTTGTGAATATATAAGAATTGAGGGGCCAGTGGCAAGGCACACTGAGGCCTCCCCTTTGTTGGAGCATGGGAGCATATGAATAGCAATATCAAGACTAGTTGAGGGGCCAGCAATGCAGGCCCATTATATACACCCTCCTTCATTGGCACCTGAAAGTGGATCAACGGCATTATCCTTCATCATTGTAGCATGGTAGCATTGCAATAGAATATGGATAGAAGTGCAGTCAGCTGATAAAGCTATTAGATCTATAAATTTTTGTGGCCACTCTTTGTTATAGTGCAGTAGCACTAGTAACAGAAGGATATGAGTCAAAGCAGGTGGGTCAGGATGTTCTATAGCAAGTAGAAGTGTTGCAATCTCTGTTTCTTGCACAGGATGATATGGGTACCATCAGTCAAAACATTTAAAGCAACCTGGACACCACAGGACATTCTCAGATTTGGCTCATGTGTAGCTTGTCACAATAAATTGGAAAAGATTAAGAAAATTAAAAAAAAACTTTAAACACTTACCATGGCTTGAGATGATTCCCAATTTATGATCAGATGACATAATCAAATGCTATGACCTTGAAAACATTTTACCACCAATGCAAATAAATTTTATATAATGATGTGCACTCAGAAAAAAACTGATAAATAACTGAAACTAATATAAAAATAGTTTCCAATGGCTATTTTGGATCAGGGAGATCTCTGATCAAAAATCCAATAAGATATTTGGATTCAGTGACCTCAAAAACCTCATAAACATATTCTAGGTGTATAAAACCTGTATGCACCCATGGCAAATCTGGAACTCACACCTGCAAGACTCAGGTCAGGCATTTTGGTATGTAGGACCTGGCAGGTCAGGTCCTAGTGCACCCAAGTAGGGAACCATGCAACTCTTTATGATGAATAGATCAAAAAAGGAAGATATGGAGCAAAGTACTCCCAATAGTGTGTCACACTGCTACAGCACTGATAGCAAAATTTTGTGCTTTTGACAGCCTAATATGAGTTTTTTAAGTACAAAATATATGATCTTCATTGGACACTGTTATGCATTATGATCTTCACCTATCTTCACATAATAGACCCTGTTACACATTATGTGAAGATATGGTTGAAATAGTACAGTATGATGGGCATTCCTACAGACATTATTAAAAATTCTCTATATATAAATAAAATCATGAGAGAGAGAGAGGGAGGAAAAGCTAGATGCAAGACCATACAAACAAGCAATGATGTATTCATCTTTTAATGATTTATCTAAATGTATGTGGAATAAAAGAATAATAAATTTTAGTTTATATTTTATAATAATAAAAGCCCAGCTCAATAACTTA
Organism: Armillaria altimontana; assembly: GCA_022818075.1. Classification (NCBI taxonomy): domain Eukaryota; kingdom Fungi; phylum Basidiomycota; class Agaricomycetes; order Agaricales; family Physalacriaceae; genus Armillaria; species Armillaria altimontana. The sequence goes on from JAIWYR010000012.1 coordinate 287,924, forward strand.
TATATATAACTAAGCAGTCATCGGGCTCGATGCATGACAGGTCACATGATGTGACAAAGAGCTTCATCTAGCTGGATGACATGTGACTATAGTCACAGTCACAATATTATTTGCTGTTTCAATGAGGTTTAGAGGTGGCACAGTTCAGTTTATTTGCTTTAATTGCTGGACCTGTCACATTATATCTTTTATCATCTGACCAATCTTAAATTATATTATTATCAACTTAATCTGTTATTGAATTTAAAACATATTTTATACAAGTCTAATGGCCATAAGCATATATTAGTTATGGGCTTTTGCTGTCAGAACAAAGAAGTTGAAGCAAGTTCAAAATTGAGGAATACTGGAAAATAATAATGATTGCAAATGTCATTCTGGTATACATAACAGTAACAGTGGACATCCTTACAAGTTCCACAGAAGAATCAGCCACACAATGTCTGAAATTTGTGAGCACAAAACAGCTATGCAGAGGAATAGGAAAACATAAAGATAGAATAAAATCAAGCCAACTGAGATGAGGTGAGATAAGAAAAGATGAAGATCTGCAGTATAAATGCTAATATTTAAGCACAGTCACAGATGCATGCATCTTAGTCACAACTGATATTCTTTCTATATATGTATTAATATAGCAAAATCAATGTGTTTGAGGTCCTACTACCATGTATAGCAAGAACAAATACACACACACACTGGCCATACATATAACTGGAGCATACCAGTCTTGTATTCCATAAGTATCAGTCTTTCATTACTCACAGCCTCATATTTTATCATGGCCTTGAGAACCTTTCTCAGGCAGTCCTTGAGCTCTAGAAATGCAGCCCTGAGGTTGTTGAGCAGCGGCACTGAATTATCCTGCCCATGTTGGAACTCAAGCACAATATTAAAGACCTTAGTGAGATCACCCTTCACCTTGTTCCATTCTTCTTTATATGAATTGACCACCTGTGATAAGAGATGGGATTAGTACAGTGATCTCACTGCAAAATGATGACACACCTCAATGATCATGACGGCTGTAGTCACCAGTCCTGTCACTATCTTAATGTATGGCACCTTGTCCAGTACCTTGCAAATGCTTTTTATAATCTCCAGAATGGAGGCTGCATTGGCAGTCTTGTTCCCAGATAGGGTGCTAGCAAGGTTCTTGTTATCTGGTGAGTCCTTGATAATCATAGTCTGAGCATCAGTGAGAGGCTGAGAGGTGGAGGAGCTTTTGTTTGACTGTAAAACAGGACTCTCGCTATTGGATGATGTGGTGATGACATTGCCAGTCATATCAATGTGGTCACATTTATCTAGATGAAAAAACTTTTTGAATTTTCCCTTAATAGAGACAGCATTGTTTGATGGAGATCTGCTGATGAGCTCCAGGCTCTGTACGCTCAGAATTCATGAATTTTACCTGCTAATTAACACTACTATCCCTTCAATGGCCTTTCAGCAAACCAATGATTGCACACATGCTGATACCACTTTCATCTTACAGCAATCACTCCTCACATGCTTTGTTATCCATCCCATCTTGCCATGCATCATAATTGCTGTACTTCATCACAGCAAGGCACCTTTGATCAACAATCACCCCAATACAGAATTGATGCATCACTCAGAAGCACCCAGTTGACGTGCTCATTGATCACTTAATGAAAATGATGTGATTGACGTGAGTACCCTCACAGCTACGATAATTGCAGCTACAGCAACTACAGACCATGTTTACTAAGGCTGTTACTCCACCAAGGCTTCAAGAAAACATTGCCCCATGCATACTCCTCAGCATGACGACTATTGCCCAGAAATCTGCAGCTAAACAGCACCTAATGATCCACTCATTGCTCAGCAAAACCATATGGTTCTCATCCATACAGGGCAACATCGATAAGTTGCTGTTACTTTAGAAGACCAAGGACCATATGTTTCCTACAATTTTTACAAAGCCAAGGCCTTACAGCCTTACTAAGTCTCACGTATTTACTTTATTTATAAATTCATACTTGTAGTATAAAAACTAGCTAGAAAAAATAGTTACAGTTAGTTCATCTCTAGTTGACCCCAGTCTACATCAATTATCGTCACGCACTAGTCTATCGCCAGTAAACCACGTTTATTCACCGTTCTACAGCAATATACCATTTACCCCAGCATATTCTCGATTGCATGTCAACTCTTGAACTCACCAGAGTTATTCCACGGTTTTTAACTGTGAAGAGTCCTTTGCTATTCGCTCTTCACTCTTAACACTATTGGTGCATACTCATATTGTGCCAATACGTGATCGCCATGCCATACCTCATCCCCGTTATCTTTTATAGGCCGTCATCGTTTCACTTTCACACCATTGGAGTTTTTACAGTTTCCCTTTTGCCATCGTTATTGTTGCCCACTTGGGTAGTCTCAGAGCAGACTTAGGATCAGTTTCAGCAAGTTTTCGTATAGTATCAGTCCCACAAGTGGACTTGAAGGTTAGTTTTGACATAGGATAGGATCGTTTCAGTACCAGACCAGTTTCGACATCGACTCAGCACCATCGCATTGTATAGGACCAGTATCATCACCAGTTTTCGTAGTTCCACGTTTTCTCTTGACATTCCATCCACAGCACCTGTTCCATGTTTTCTCTTGCCACACACAGTCTCCACTCAGTTTTCTCATCGCCTCACCCATTCCTAGACTATTGCTGACCGTTTAGTCTATTCTCCATTGTTCACCCCACTCAGATTACTGTCCAGTGATGTTTTTTAGTCTCACCTCACATTTTCTCATACAGATTCATGGTATTCATATCATACCCACTTTCATTCCCTCTCACTTCAAGAGATCCCTACTGGCTTAAAGCTATAGCATCTAGTACTCAACTACCAAGCAGTACTACTTCGCAGACTTAAAGTCACAGCATATACTTGTGTATAGAGGAATTGATTTATTGCATGGTGGTGCCCCAAACCCACTCGCACACATGATCACCTTGATTGCCATGCTACTACATTAGTTACCTAATCTCATTCTGAGTTGGTGTTGCCATTGCCATGGAAGTCTTAGGCCCATCACTGCCAACCTCAGCTGGCATATTTGAGAACAACAAAGCAACTGATGAGCTGCTGGATGTATTGTAGGATGCAATCTGGCCTTTTCAATGGATAAAGTTCATGATGCTGGCAAGATCATGGTAGTATCTAGTCAGGCTTATCTAATACACTACAATAGCTGTCATGTGAGTTCTATGAATAAACTAAACTTATAAGAGTGAATACAATATCCCTGTAGCATAACTTCTAGAGATATGGCTGACTCACATGATGGGTAAATTACTACTTTGTCCTCTTGTAAATCTTATCAATGAAGCTCTTAAACACCTCCCACTTCCACATACTCTTATCTTCAACATCAACTCCAGAATCTCTCCAATCATTGCAACAAGCTCTCCATAAACCTTCTCTTCATACACCCCATACCTCCTCCTCAAATCCACCTTGGGACTCTCAAACACCTCCTTCACCTTCCTCTTATACTCAGAATCCACCCATAATTCCCATCAAGGACCTGCCACTGCTTGGGTGTACACACCACCAGCATGGTGTTCACACACCATGAATACTTGTTGTCAAGGATGTCTGTGCCTATCTTCCTGATCTGCTTGTGCATGCCAGAAAAGTTGAGAAAGTCGTCTTGGATCTGGAAGTACTCACTGAGGGGGATGAGGATGGATTTGGCAAGGGTGTAGGGCTTGATGGTTTGGGTAACGGAGGGGTAGGATTGGGAGATGTAGGACATGTACATGGCGAGGGTGATAGGGAGGTAGAAGGAGTAGTATGTGGTTTTATAGATCATAATAAGTCAATGTCTTCATGAAACAGTCAAAACAAAGAACAACATCAACAGAAAAAAATACACACTTTTTCAGAGAGAATTTGCTGAAATCAACCTTGTTCTCCAAAGCAGTGATCAAATCAATCAGCTGCCCTATCTCCATCTGGAATGTCGTCTCCAAGAAGAGCTCCAGGATGTCCACATAGTAGCTCTCCCCATGGAAATGCCTCTTGAGGAGGTAATAAATTGCAGCCTCCAGCATGAATGAGTCATTGATGGCAATTTGGCTGACTTTGAAGACTCAGTACCAGCAGGACTGGCCTCAGTGCATAATTAATGAATCTATCATGTCATCTGAGATAAGAAAGAAGGCTTGGAGCTGCAAATTGATAGGTGAGAACAGTTGGCAGAGAAGACACTGAAGGTGGGACATACAAGCTTGATGCCCCAGCCGAGTATGGCAGCCTTTAGGTACTCGTTGTCTGTCAGCAGGGTCTCTTGATGATCTCAGCGGTGTTAACAATGGACATGCCATAGTTCAGCTTGCCTCTGGGGACATTGTAGTCAAGATTCTGTCATCATAATGAAGCTCAATTCTGTTTCTACATGAAATTCTCTCACCCACTCATACTACTAATCATAGCCTTGGGTATGCCCTCGCCTGTAATAGAGTCAAGTAGCTCCTGCTTGATAACCTTCTATGCTCATTTGAAATGTGTGTGATGGGCTGCCTTGTCAGTTGACATGCTCAACAAACGTGGATGGAGGTGAGAGATGAGGCATGATAAGAAAGTGGTGCTATATTATGGTGGTTCATGTCTGGGATTTTATTTGTTTGCTTATCCCCAGATAACAATATCTGCTTCCTGATTCGGACACTGACATTGGAGAATACACACACTCAGACTGGATGTTTTGTTCTTCCCGCATCAGTCTAGGACAAGATAACACTTTGTGTATTGCAGGCAATGGCTAGCAATAACACCCCCTCTCAGTCATGGCTAGAATACAAAATATTCTATGGACAACATGATATATCCACAAACCAAGACAGATGTCAATGAAACATCCCAACAGGTGTCTCGCACTATTGGTATCCACCCTGTTGATGTCAATATCAGATGCACATAAAGAGCAAATACTGTGACTCCCTTCTCCAAAAATTGTTTATCCCTACCTTGTTCCTTCTGTCCATCAGCACAGATTCCTCCAACAAGCACAGACAATACACAGATTTTGACTTCATTCAATTTCCATCTGTTGTTATTAAAACAGGGACTGTCATCACAATGGAATCCTTTCTCCTTCTGCTGTCTCCTGCTTCCACCATCTCAACGTCCCAATTGATCCTCCTTCACCAATTCCAGCACATAAGCCAGTATATTCTGAGACTGTCTGCCATGAGGACAAGTGCAAGTACCAAGAGTGGGACAGTTCTGTAGGGCTCAGATGTCACCAATGCAGGCACAGATGATGTGGGGTGACAGGAGATGGAAAGGCTTGGTTTTAGTAAGCCAGATAGCTGACTCACTCATCACTGGAGCTTTATATGCAGCTAAAATATAACTCTGTATCAGGGTCCAGCAATTGCATGATGTCATTGTGTATGTACCTTTGTTAATTTACTGATGGAGTGACCATGAAATGCCTCAGGTATAGGTTCCAGACTTGCAGTACCAAAATAAGTGTGAGAGTCACTGCTTCAGGTTGAGGCCTTAAAGAGAAAACAAGAAGCTTGGCAGAGACCGGTTCATCAGCAGAATCACAAAGCAGGGCCACTATTCTGCTCCCATCATGGATCCCAGCAGTTGTACAAACTCTGTGAGGGAGTCTGAAGCTTGAGAACACAGGAGTACAGAGTAGGAGGAAGAAAAAGAGTTAATCTGCGCTGCAAATGATGCCATGGCATTTTGGCTGCCAAGAGCCCATTTACCCCATCATGGGCAAAATCTGTGTTCCATTGCACTGTCCACGTTGGCCTTGAGAGCCACCTCTTGGCATCAGTCCTCATGATAGCACAGCAGAAAGATGGGAAACCAAGGATTAACCGTAGCATTGATGAGGCTGGTGATGGGCACCAGTGAAACTAAGCATGGCCTAGCGTGAACACACACTAACCCTACACTCAATCCCACTAAAACACACACACACACAATCTCTCTAAGTGCAGAGGGGAGCAAGGAATTTAATTCCACTTGTGCACCGACAGTATCTCAAAGTATCTCAGTGAGCTTGCTAGAATGATGCACAAAACAATGTAGTATTATCAAACCAATCTTAAATTCTTGACTTCTCCGGAGCTTTTACAAGAGAGCATGGCAAACCACACAACCCTCAAGGCAAAGGATATTTCAATAGACAAAACATACAGATACACAGATCCACTGAACACCAAGTTCGGTCAGTGAGCTCACTAAGTATGACCCACTGCAAGATCTAATCTGCACACAACACCGCCTTTTTCTTAGTTGCTAAACCTGACTTCCAAACTCATCATGATAGAGGCCCTCAGCACTCCCAATCAATTCTCAATTATTCTCAAAACTGTCCCCACAAGTCCTCACACACAGTGCGCTTGCTTTAACAATGGTGCTGCCAGGTCCAACTGCGCACACCTGTCACACTTTGTGCAACTGCTAGAACAGCTCAATCTGGCTGATTCCCTTGCAACTACTTCTAGACATACATGGAGCCGGCACAACACAATCTCTCTCTCAGATGTAACCAAGTAAACCTCTTGAGACAGGCACAGCGTCACTGCTTCCGAATCTCTTTCTTATCTCAAGTAAACTGAAGTTTGTATCCAAAATTTCTCTCTTATTCAATTTCTCTGTGAGCTTGCTAAACTTGTGTTATAGCTGAGACTTAAAGTTACTAACTCTTATATGGCACAACAAGTCCAGATCCAAACTGAAACTTTATTATGTTATGTGGGGGGTAGGTAGCTTGGCTTAATACATGAAAATCTACTCTACTTATACTATGGGAGATTGATTGTTACAAACAGATTTTTAGTAATTTACTTCTTTGTTAGCCAACTATTCCTTGTCCAAGGTGGCACAGCTCTAGGCAATGCACTGCTTGTTCCTCTTTTTAGTAATCTCAAAGAGCTAAGCAATGTTGATGTTGCTCACCCTAGCAGCAGAGTAGCTCATGAGCGTGCACTCAATAGCTGCTTAATCCTCAATCACCAATCACACTTCGTATTCAGCTTTTGGGTCTGCTCTGAAGGTGACAGCATCATATTCTAGACCTGGTAACCAAGAAATGTTTCAGCTTCCCAGCCCACTCACTATTTCCATTGGCTAAAGTCTGTTTCTAGGCCATGCCCAGGGTTCTCTTGATTACCCCACATGTGATATTGTTTTTCTGGATCTCCAGGGACCATGCATCATAGATTGCCGATGCGTGGTTATCTAAATTAGTCTTGGCCCATGTACAAGCGCATCCCACTGAGGCTGAGTTCTCTACTGCACACGGATGGTTTCACAAGCAAGCAAGCTCTTTGGCCTTGTTGCTGTGCATGCCCATAAGGTACAGTGCAACAACAAAGTCCTTATGTTTTAATTCCACTGCTTCTTTTTCTATCATAGAGCTCTCTGCCTCTGTGACCTTGCTTCTTCACATGCCACTT